>BOPP01000012.1:10943043-11002834 GCA_017312745.1 Gryllus bimaculatus
GATCCTCTCCCCTGCCATGCTCCTGCGGCTCAACGCCCGGCACGCCCCCACGCTACACGTCGCTCCTCGGCTCCATACCTCCCATAACGTGTACGTCGACTCTTGAAGCTCGTCCCCGCCTCCACCTCGTCTCCATCCATGGCCCGGCTCCGCTCCTCCTCAACCCCTACCCATCCTGCCGCAATCCTGTTCCCCCTCCCCTCCCTATCCTCGCCTCGCTTCCACCCTTTTACCATTCCTTCCTCCCCCACCCCATCCCGTTCTCTCCTTGCCCCCATTGAAGCCTGCCCGTCACAACCCCGTCTCCAACCAGTGCTCACCCTCCCACATCCTATCTATATGCCGACCCCACCTCGTTCCCACCAATATCCCTTGCGGGCTCTCTTGTCTTTGTCCGTTGCCTGCCCCCTTCCAGCCTGTCTTTGACCACCATCCACCCCAGCATCAAGTTCGCACCCCCAGTCTTCTGCCTTTACACCCAATACCCACCACCTGTCTAAATGAACCTGAGAGCGGAGGAGGGCTGTTTGACGGAATTGCCTAGGATTAGTGATATAGTATGAAGAGTGCTTCGCTTTATCCGCACAGAGCGTGAAGAACAGGAAAAATGTTTTCGGAGTCTTTTTGTGACGATGGAAATGAAAGTTCAAATGGTAGAGGAAGATGGACATCTGTTGGATGTCAATTCCAAGGAAATGCTAAGTAACAGTTTTTAGTGAGAGCCCTGAAGGTGAAATTTATTTGACCCAGAAATATTGAATAATAAACGCAATCTTCGGTTTTTCGTTTATTTACTCACGAATCTATTATTTGGATCAAGTGCAATTACTTTTGTTTAATCATAAATGTTACCGTAAACACATTTCTTAGACACGGTTCCAAATTATTCAATGAAAATGTCCATATAGAACGAGGTTTACTCTTTTTTAATATTCTTAAAGTAATTAGCGGTTCTACCTTACGGACATCTAAAAATTAAGAAAATGTAAAAGAAAAATGTAGTTTTGGCGATGATAAATGGCAACTGGCAAGAGTATGTGATAAGACCGAAAACTAGGCCAGACAAAAGAAATTAGACTGTTAACAAGTACAGTAAGTCATTCTGTAGCATCAGTAAAATTATTCAGCAGATTGTGCTGATTATCATCTACAATAGAAGTAACGAAAATGTAATCAGAACATAGAAAATTCGCGATAAGAGTGATATATTGTTTAAAGTGAAATTATAACTAAAATCCTTTGCGATGGTCACTAAATCGAAGTTATAAGAATGGAAGATAATCACCTGAACCATTAACTTACGTTTTCAAATGTAATAAAGTCTTTGACACGCTCTTTGTTTGTACGGCACGAAAACATTGTCAAAATGTTCACCAAGTTTCACAGTCCAACATGTTCCATTTCCACCGTTGGAATTGTTTTTCTTTCATCCTCTTCCTCCAGGAAAAATATGCGTCTTGTACTCTCTATCTAAATGATTTTCATATTATTTGAATTGGTATTACATTTTCTCGAATAATTAACAATCTAATTTCAATATAGTAACTTCTTCATAAGAGTCCAGTTGTGTAAGTTATGTAACTTCTTCATATAAGTCTAGAGGCGAATGATATAAACTTTTACGTCACCTTCTGCTACCTGGTACGTTTTGCTCCTTTCAAATCTGCACAGTTTGAACTTTTCTCCGCGCTTTGCACGTTAATTGGGTATCTTGGAAAAGGGAAACCATAAATCTCTCAAGGCAGTTCATAAACCTTCAATCCTCCTCGACCTCCCTTTTTTCGCGTCTAATGGTTTCTCTTGGTTTCTGAATTTTAGTGAGAGTTCTTTGATCATATAACGAAATCAAATAGAAGCTACGTTGCGTATTTATAGCAGAATATTAGTGTTTTTAAGGTCTCTGAAAGTTTCGGATCTCAGGAAAGTGTGAAGTATTTGATCATAAAGTTTTATTAGATGATCCACTAAATGAACATATTTTATTTTGAATTATTCATCGTCTAAAATATTTTTTTAAAGCTGTGTGTGACGTACGGGAGAGAAGTATAATCTTCCGTCGTTTCTTGAACTCCAAAATTTTTACTCCACCCTTTTATTATCAATAGTTGAGATACAGTACCAATCAAGTACCAATAAAACGAAATTTGCAACATTTGAAAACTAGAAATATTCATTTCACAATTATGGAATTTGCATTGACAGCTATGGATGTGTACATACTTAATTCTTAAAGTAGTATTTTGCTGCTACTTCTGGTCTGTCATTGATTGGCTTCCTCACTCAATAATGTACGTAATTGGATAATCATTTGTTGAGCCAATAAGAGCAATTTGGAATGAACCCCAAGCTATAAAATACAGTAAAAACAAAATGTAACAGTAATATTTAACATCTTATGGCCCTAAAGTATGCATTTTCAATATAAAGCTGAAACAAGAAAGGTTTTGGAACAACAATGAACAGATTTTATAAAAAAGTGGGAGAACAACAACCTGGTTCAAAGCAAGCGATATGTTCTGTGCATGTTCACCGTATTATCTCACAGATGTTAATCTAGAAATTAAATTAATATATTCAAAAAGTGAATTTAAATGCTTTAAAAAAATAATTTTAATAAAGGTTTGGGCAACAGATGGTTCTCCTGTTGGATTAAAAAGGAAGTTTTGAATAGCTAGACAACCCAGGACCCAAGAGCAGGAATCCCCCTTAAATGTAGAAGAGGCACAAATACTTTTCGAAAAAACATGCACTGTCCAAAAACATAAAGTTTTAAACATTTCTTTTAAAATTCAAAATTGCTTCACTATGGAATTCAACTTTCACCGATTGTGGTAATGCGGGGTGAGGGTACCTTCCAAAAACGAAATAGAACGAACAAAAGTTATTATTTTCTCACTACCATATAAAAAATAGGTCGTGTCAGGGACTTGGAAAGTGGTACTATAGCCATGTACACTTGATTTCCCAAATATGTCATAAATTTTGAACTTCTATATTTCTCGTCTTATAAATATCATCGATGCACTTCTACTGGATAATTTCTTATCCAGAAATAATATACTTACGAATTTACTTGTCGACGAGTTCTTATAAAATGCTGGAAAAGGACGAGAGCGTATTACAAAACGGAATGAGTAATTATGTCGGCAGAAAATCACTCGTAATAAACAGACTTTGAAGAGTTGATACGTCCAAATTACATAACCTTATTTAGAAATCCCGAGTAAAATTTTAACCTGCAATTTTAGTCCGATGTTGATGCCCCACAAGGCTCCAATTTCGGGCCCAACCGGTCGAGCACTGAACGGCCAAATTATGGGTGACGCAGTGCAGCCGCTCGCGGCATATCGAGTGCACTTGCACGGCTGGGCATGCGCTAATGCGCATTCTTTTGCCTTTTATTACGCCCCGCACTCTTTCACGCCGCCAATAATAGTTATATCGCTGACCTCGACGCGCTCGCCCTTTTCAATAGAGCTTTGTTTACAACTATCGTCGCGTGATAGAATTAGATCCCTCGCTGTGTTTTGGTGATTGATATACAGCTGGACGGCGCATGGTTATTGCTGATAAATCCAAATAAATTCGGAACGCGTGCCAAATTTTTGTCCATTACCTATTGCGTGATGTAATGAATTAATCTGTAGATGTTTTATTGCATTTGAGACCGTTACTGGAGCTCGGGTATTTAATAACCGTTAATTGAGTACTTCACGTTATATTGCGCAATATTGTTTTGCATATGCAGGATATTAATCCATTTTATATTCAGTTTAATGCTTTGAAATTTTGTCAAAAATGTGTATTCTCGTATATGTCAATTCAACTGGCAATAGCTAGGGTGTGTATCTTTAAAAGAGTAATTCATACATTTTTTCTTGTTTTAAAAGTGAATTTAATGGACCTTATTCATTACCATTACTTTATTTTCACAGAATGGTTTAGTGTTCTCGCTTCTGTGAAAGAAAATCATGTAAGTATGAATGTATGCTAATCAAAATGTTGATCGTCCACTTTCAATTGATTGCATAGGAAACGTGTGCTATTTAAAGCAATGTTCTCTGTGTAGTTTTCTGTGAATTTAATCACGAAATATCCTAATATCATAATATGTGTTTATTGTTTTAATTTAATTTGATGGCACATCCATTTAGAGGAACAACAACGTCTTCGACAAGAAGAAAAATTAAGACATCGAGCTTCTTCTAACAGACATTTTGTCAGCACCTGCGGCATATACGAGCGGGAATTGGACAATGTATGAAGACGACTCTTGTTCGGCTCCTGGGCGAGTAATTATTTCGCTATTGTTAACATTATATGAGGCTAAAAACCCCGCATGAGTGCCCGACCGAGAGCAGAGGAGCGAACCACACCGCGGTAGCCAGGGGAGTTGCAGCACGTTGGATTCGTCGTGTATATCGCACGTTAGCGCTTCGCGGACCAGTTGGAGTGAAAATGCGTTGGTTATAAAACTGCGTTGAACTCAATCGGCTTAAGACAATACATCTTTTACATTAGATATGAATTATGTGAGTCAAAATACATCAAATAACTTACTGTTTCAGTTGCTAATGCTAATGGAATTTTAAAAAATCATACGCAATTACAACTTATTACATCTGCCAAAAAGCGGAGAGGCATCGGTACACTTTATTGACGACCCCCTCCTTTGGTAAACGATACTGTATAATTGAAAGAATGATATCTAGGAATCAAATGAAATTGCCAAAATTCGATTTACTAAAAATTATTTGATTGGTTATTTTTAAATATTAGGGGTAGAATCTTTTAGCCTCTGAAACGGGAATTTTGCCGTGATGATTTATTTTATGCATTGATGATATTTTATGACTTAAAATTACATGTCAACCAGATCATATCTGACAATTTTTAAGTTCAACATTACCAAATACACTAAATGTCAGTAACGTTCTATCAATAACTTTAAAAAGTTAAAATTTGAAGCCCAGTATTACCCAATCATTGTAAATATCCATAACTGTAATGAAATGCTGTAAATCTCCAATAATATTAGTTCACTTAAGTTGACCGTAATTTTGGCAAAGAGTTATCGAAGAATATATTTTGCTCAAAAGTAAATTATTTCTGTTCTGCCGCCTCCAAGATTTTTATGAATGGTAATGTATATGCAGCACTATGTTCAAGATCGTCTACACTGTTATCTCAAACGTTACCTATTTCTTTATACGAAGACTCAATCCCTCGAAAATACGTTGACATTACATTATAATAAACTAATATGAATGATTTGTTTGGTTAGTAGTGGTAAAAACAATAGCCAACCACCCTTTTAATCAATTAAACGTGAACATCGATACGACTATTATATAAAAGATTCAAGTAAGCAATGATCAGTAATCATTTTTTTGAAATTTCTATGAAATAAATACGTTTAAATTATGCTATTGAGAATGGTACTTTTCTACTAGAAACGTTTGGGCTTTCCAGTAATATTAAGAATGAAAATTCGTAAACTACACAGATGACCAATGAGAAATAAAAAGAATTGGGTGCTCTTTAAGATAATGCCGACTAATGTGGGAAATATACAATGTCAGAGAGAAGCAGATGACTACTTCAGAGAAGTTTCAACGTTATTGTGGTCTCGAAATTTGTCACAAAAGAATTGATGCATTATGGAACACTCGTCGTGAATTACGTAAATTCAAATTGATTTCCATATGACTTATTATCAATGTTTCGGTTCATGTGTAATTTCATCTCTATTTGATTCATTAAATACATTCCATATTCACATCTGTCTCTCAAGAGAAGTCTTATAAATACCGTACTGCACAATCATCGCGTGCGATATACTTTACTTGTGTCCATATCCTTCACTAAAAACAAAATAAGTAAACCAACACGTTCCTCTGACTGACTCAATGTAATATTAGCCGAAGAATTTGTGGCATCATCCGTGGCACTACAGCATTCTTCCACAGTCACGCTTAAAATTATCACTGGCGGACAACCTCGGCGAATTCCAAGAGATAATTTAACGCTAGGGCATTCCTTCTTGTAGTCACGAATTCGGCAAGCGTACTCTTCTGTTGAAGTTTAGATTGCTGATAGTCTCCTCACTTATATAGCAATATCGTAGTTCAGTGTACATTGGTATACATTTTTGTGAGTTTCCTCTTCAAGTATTTGTTCGTTTCGTTGAAATTCACCTAAAGCTTGCCGCACAATTACTTTTTTCACTCTTAAATACTAATTAAATTGAGAAAATGGAATTGCTTGACCTTCTATTGCTAGTGACACAGACATTGTATCAATAGTGCTACGCAATTGTTTGTGAATTTTCATGTTATCAAAATGACCTAACACTATTTGAGATATCACGTAGCGTATGAAATTGCAAAAGCAGTTGCGTTGTCAGTAAGTATTTATCTACCTTGCACTCTTCCAAGGATTCATAGTATCGATGGTCAAGTTCTTTCGTGAAAGATTCTCTAATTTCTAGCCATACTCTCGCTTAGTGGTGTATCTGCGCGTATTTTGCTCATTTTTGGGCTGTCTTGTGATCTAAGACTTTTAGCAATAATTATCGAATCTCACTCAGACAGAAATCCCGGTCAAGCTAACGCGGTTACACCACTAGTATGTGACCGTGTGTGTGTATGTAATTCCAAAAGAAAAAAAAACTCTAGAAATTTTATTTTAATAATAAGTTTCAAAACTGTTCACTGTGAAGAAATGACAAACAAATACTGAAAACACCGATCCCTACTAAGTTATATCACTGCCGCTGTCCCTGTAGCGATTATGAGGTTGTTTGAGTCAAGACGGTGGCTGAATTTTCGACACTGGCAATACAGATAGATCGAATTCAACCAATGTCTGGAGAAGAATACTATCCGCTGACTACTGTGATTTGTAGTTTCCAGTGATTTCTGTGATAAAAACCCAAACGATTGTCCTAGCACTACCAACTCATGTGCCACAGATTGTGCCCGATCTTTCCTTCCTCTTCCTTGTTATATCCTCTCTCCGTAAATACATACACTCATACACCATTTACAACGGGGATCAAGTGATTAGAACGTATCGGGTTGTTAAATTTTATTTTCATAACCTACATGAATCTTTCATAATTATAATTATTAACAGTAATCTAGAAATATAAACAAGCATGGTAAGTTTATATTTCAGTATACTGCATCCAGGATGAGATATATCCGGTTGTGAACTCCGAATACGCCGTATATGACATCAGTAATAGTGTAAAGCACGTTTCTTCGTCGGATTCTACGATCTCTCTCCCTACGTGCTCGGCTGCTGTTTCCATCAGTCCCAATATCCCGGGCCCCGGACGCTCGGGTGTTCCGCAGGGGCGTGTCTGCGGGCGCGAACCGCCTCGTCTCCAGAGGCGTGACGCGGCACGCGCGGTCGCGTCGGCTGACTCAGCGGCCCGCCGGAGGCATGGCATGGCGTGGCGTGGCTGGCGTGGCGCTCTCTGCCGCCACAGCGCCCGCCCCCAGAGCAGCGCGATTTCTGCGGCGAAGGCCCCGCCCGCCCGCCATCCGTCGCCTCGCGTGGCCGCCACCCGGAAGTCCTTTCCAGCACTCCCTGAGAGAGGCATTTCTGTTTGATGAGCACTACGTGTTGTGCGCGCTTTTTCGCTCTGGCGGTTGATTCTTATCGCTAGAATCACGCTGACTCTTTAGTCTCTTTCTTGGTCGATTCTACTTTCTTTTCGTACTATTTTTATCCGGCTGCAGAACGCCAGAAGGGGAATGTATTAGAGTCTCGTGCATTATTTGGCGTGTCTAATAAAATTACCCAGTTGAACCAAAACTGACTGACGTAATTCTTGTAAAACAGATAATTAAATTCTATCCATTGCAATTGACCACATGAACAAGCCGTCAACAAGCTAAGATGACAGTATAGAATAACACATATCATCTTTGGCAGTTTTGCGGGGTTGGAACATATGCAAATTTTCTGCTGATCATTATTTACCAATAGCAGTAATGTTAAAATACATTAAGCGTATGAGAATACAGTGAAATCTGAATTAAACGAGTACTATTTGTGGAAAAAAGTGGTATTTTAGTTGGTAGCTTCATCATTGGAGCATTGTTTTTACGAATAGGTGTCCATTATTGCTAGACATTCGATGTTAAGGAAGTGTCTATTTTGGCCTAATGAACATATTTAACGGCTTTGAATATATGTGCAAGAATTATGAAAACTAAAAATTGTAAGCAATTTTTTTTGTCTATTTTCACGTAAATGGCTTTCAGAAACATTCACTATCTAAATGAATTTATTTTTAAAATATTCGTATCTGTCTCTTTTACTTAACAATAAAAAAATAAAACATTTTCAATTATATGCCTAATAGTGGTCTTTCAGTAACAAATTTCTGAAAACTCAATATATTATGCATGCCATCAATATTCCAGGCACATCCTATGTTTCAAGAGCTCAAAACTTTGCTTTTGGCACACTTATTCAAACGATTAGAAAATAATTTAAAAACCTTCAAGCCATGGGTCGTTCATGAGACGAGGACACAGATTCCGGAAGGAACCCTAACTCTCGCGTAATAAAGGGTAAAATGATAACCCTGACTTCAGACAAATATTCTACCACACCAGATGTTCTCCAGGAAGGTAAAGTAAAGAAAGCTCTGATAATTCAAAAAAAATTTAGGTCACTTACATAACGACGTCAACTTAGAAGAAATGAAAATAAAGAGAGCAGCAATGGTACCATATCAGTGGCCACGGGATGTTGGTTCATGTATTCTGTATTCAAATCTGTCCTCAGATTTCCTCGAGGTTTGAGGTTCAAGTACGTGCGTTCAATCGTGGGAATGCCGTTAAAAATGTCACCAGTTTTTATATTAACAGAAAATTTAGTTTTGTCTTCTAACAGTTTTTCTCAAAATAATATTTCAAGGCGGATATTAAGAAAATTGCTGTAGAGTAGACGGAGATGTGTTATCAGTGGTGCAATTCACATACAATATTGGTTGCACAGTTCGTTCCAAAAATATTAGCATTTGAGAGAGGTGGTCTTTTAATAGGGGTGGTCTTCCAGAGGTTTCACTGATGGCAAGTTAGTAACATTGATCAATTGGGACTGACTGGGCAAGGAGTAATGACAATACGTAATAACTGATATTTATTATTATTATTATTATTGTTATTATTATTATTATTTATATTATTATTCAAATGCGATGATATAGCCTTCTTCTCTATTTGAACAGGTTATTAAAAAAATTCACTTTAAACTCCGAAACCTTAGAACACGATTTGATTCAATGCAAAAATGTTTTGAACGTTCATTACGCAAAATGACTCTTTGCACGGATCCGATATACACACAATGTATTTTATACCCAAGAGAGTTGTGTCCTTGAGTTTGATATAGTTTTTGCTTTTCTTTCGTTCTTGCCATCTTGATTTGTCGTGCAGGCGATTTTTAATGCGGCGTTTAGAGTATTTTATTAGGTATGGAGTTTCTATAAGTTCCCATTTTTTCACCCCCAAGTATTTTCATTTAATGTATTTCTTTTTATATTTGTTGCAAATCATTTTATTCTGTCATCCGCTTCCTTCATTAGCTCGTTTCGTTAGGATTTTTTTAAACCGAAATTTTAAATATTAGAGGACATTTGCTACATTAATGTCGTATATTTCAAGGCTTCAACCGTTCAATCTTTTCTATTTCTGTTTCTCGATTTCTACGTAACATGTGAACAAACCATTAAGCCTCTGAAATTTACTTGCATTTGTAAAACTAAAATGTATGCTTTGCTATACATATGTAACTACATTTTGAAAGAAACACAAACTTCCTGGTCCTGCGTGGAACTCAAATCTACCATACATTAATTGGTTGTCGCTTTTATACCTCATCCCCCTCCGGGGACGACCTTCTAGTCTCGCTTCATTCCTACTCGTTTTTATTTACACTTTTTTTAAAGCTTCCAGTTGTCTTTTCTCTTTTTCACCACAGCATTCACATCATTTTTCATGTATCATTCTGTGCTCTGATTCATTTCGTCCATTAACAGCAACTCCGCTGCAACTTTTGCTCTCTGCCATCCACGTTCTCTCACCCAGCCCCATCATTCCTTTATCAGCCTGCTTGCTCACCCCGTTCCCCTCCCCCCGCGTCGCCGCGGCCAACCGCGCGGAAGCGCTGGCTCGGGGGCGTTACTCGTGGGTAATTACTGTTCACGCGATTTTAAACGACGCAAAAAGCCGGGGGCTCTGCAGGGCGAACGCGAGGTCCCGGGAAGCGCGGGGGCAGCGCCGATGGGAGGCGGAGCAGCGAGAATGGTGGTGGGGGGGTGAGGGCGAGGGTGAGGGAGGGGGATGGGCAGGGGTGGCGGCGAGGGTGGGGTGGTGCGGCTTCGGAGTGGGATAGAACCAGCTGCGCGACAATGGAAGGTGTTCCAGAGGATGGAACAGCGAGTGGATGAATTACTTTTTTTTTAAATTCCCGGCGCGTCAAATACTCAGGTAATTAGATTCGTCAGTGTAATGCATATTATGTTCACTGAAGTGGCGGTGATCCTCTCGCGCTAAAATGCGTGTGCGTGAGGTAGGGCGAGGGTTATGGCTAGAGTGAGGGTGCGGCATGTAGAGGGATGGGTAGGGGATGAGGTGGCCTGACTTCGGGGAGAAGTGGAACCAGCAGGTGGTGCGTATCAATGGAATGTGTTCCAGGGGATGGAACTTGGAATGATAAAGTTTTGATTTTTTTAAATTCCAAACGCGACAAAAGATCAGATAATTAAACCCATGAATGTAGGGTATATTATATCCAGGGAGCCGCTGGTAACATGAAGGAGAAACCCTCGCATAAAAGATGATGAGAATATCTGAAGTGAACATCTAGTGAATGCACGGACTGAAGCGCGAAGAAAAAAAATTTACCATCTTTATAAAATAATAATAATAATAATAATAATAATAATAATAATAATAATAATAATAATAATAATAATAAGGAAGAGGAGGAGGAGAAGATGACGACGACGACGACGACGGTGTTCGTTTCTCGTTGGAACGTGGGGTTTAGGCTTCCCGAGGCATGGAATGGGAAGGTACCTTAAGGTATCTCTCTCATCAGAGCATCACATCAGCCGGAAAAAGCTCTAAACTCCCGACTAGCTCCAAACTTCTAACAAGTATAGTAGTTCAGTGCATGTATGTGTAAGTGATTGAGCAAGGGAAGAGAATAGCACAAGAAAGAGAAAAGAAAGATGGTCTAGGGTACGTCGCGTGTTTGATAGGCTACTGCTCCGGCATTCGACTGGTATTGGTCGGAGAAATCACAGAAAACTACTGATCAGAGAAGCCGGCCTTTAGAACTCTCCTCCACACAGCGCCTGAATTCGACCTTGTCATGAAGCTTATGTTGAAAATCCGCCACCTACAGGATTCAAACCTTAGGACCTCCCTTGGTTCAGGAAAGCGGCGATGAAGGGTCCTGCAAGAGATGTGGAGATGAAAGAGATGGGTGGCCAATGAAGTTATTTGGGGAAATGAACGATACTACGATAATAGACCGGGAGAGTCGGCTCATTCTATTAGCTGATGTTGCTGCTCTGCCTCTGACCTAGAGGTCTGTTTTCTGTCTAGTGTTAACTAGGTCGAATTGGGCCGCTCTCTAGACGAGAATTCTAAAAGCCAACTCCTCTGATCGGTAGTTTTTTGTGATGTCTCCGATCAATACCAGGTGTTTGTCTAACTAGTACCCTAACAAACAGGCCATGGCCCGCGCGCAATCTTTCCTTCCTATTTCTTGTCCTGTCATCACACCTTACCCACGCTTACACTTATATATACTAAAACTACCATACATGCCGGGAGACCGGTCACGAGCTTGCTTGCCCCGGATTGGTATGTCGTCGACGGAACTCACTATCCAATGGGGAAATCACTGCTCCCGTAAGAAAAACGTGCACTACACAAATAAATATAATGAACTTAGGAGTTGATGTTCAATTAACTAATAATTCAAAACTATAATAGATAGGAGATATGGTTAAAATAATAGAACACCGATGAAACGGCAGCTTGAAGGATGACGGCAGCTTGGAGACGAGGATGTGTAGCGGTAGAGAAAAAGCAACGAGACTGGTGATTTTTGGACTCCAGCGTAGAACACTGGGAAGGTCTAAGCAGGCTAGTTACGAAATGACCAGAAATGGGATGGTAGAAGCTAGCAGCGTGGCAAGGAATATGAAGAGGAAAATAGGAAATAAAATGTACGTGGGGGTAGAACATGTGACGAGGAGCGATAGGTTTTCATCGATTGATAATGATACCGAACGCGTATTCTTCTAACGGCATTAGTTCCATAAGTGTAGTGCTTGTGATGTGGCGGTGATCTCCCGGCGTTGGATGGTGAGATATGGCGCCGACCTAGCGTCGACTAGCGGGGAATCCCCTAACCAGGTATCTGTCATCGCAACAGCCGGAACAAACTCTTAGCTCCCGACCCGTCTCCCGACATGTTTGGTAGTGTTAGTGCGTGTGTGTGTACGTAAGGGGCAGAGAAGGGCAAGGAATCGCGAGCGGTCGGTGGCCCGTTTGTTAAGGTACTGCTCTGGCATTCGCTTGATATTGATCAGAGAAACCACAGGAAAGAACTGATCAGAGCAGCCAACCGCCAGAATTCTTCCCCAGACAACGACTGAATTCGACCTAACTGACGAGTTAGTGTCGAAAATCCTTCCCCCCGGTGGATAACAGTGAGAAACGGTAAGAGGTCGTTGGCGTTAGCGTATTTCAGGGGTTGGTATGGCAGCGAAGAAGTAGGATGTTGGGAAGATTGCAGGAATTTGCAGTGTGCACAAGAGCAGTGAGCGATGTGTAAGGGGAAACGGCGAAAGTCACTCTGAGGAGAAAGTTTTTTTGAATTTTTGTTTTTTGTAATACAGGGTTTAAATATATATTTATGTCAGTGAGAAAATACTTAGCAACAGAGAAATATTGCCATTTTACTCCGATAGTATTTATGAGTAAGTTTTGATATTTCTTTAATTCTAGGAAGGTAAAAAGTAGCAATGTTTCATAATATAATTTAATTTATCTTAATAAGAATAACTTCAAAACAAGTTTATTCATTATCAACATTTTTTTTGAATTCTAATAACTTGAACGTTGAAATAGGTGAATAATAAGAATCGTTATATTCGACAAGAAGTCCTAAATTAACTGTTTGTAATTCACATACTATAATTTGTGCAGATCGGTCTTATTAGCACAAATTCACCAAATGTTAATGTTATTCGTCAATTATGTTAACCATCTTTACACATACAATTTGGGCGATATTGTGTTGAATACTATTCTTGTTTTAAAAAGATTGTAATATTAATTTTGTATATTTAGGTAGTCAAGTGTTTATCTTCCTCTTCTTACATGACTTAATTAACGAGAGAGGGAGAAAGAGAGAGACAGAAGGAAAGAGAAGAAGAGAGACATTTTCCTGCATGCATTACTTCTTCGAGCGAGTGGAATCTATAAAAACATCCTTTGATCTTCAAAGCAATATGCTATGAAACCACCTCATGACGTCCAATTAATTAGTGCAAATAGCTATAAATTACCCTATTAAGCACAAAAGCTCATCATACATAGAACTCTGCACACTGCGTGTACTCAACTGTAGCTCGATAGACGAGGAAGGTGCGACGAAGTTGCGCTAGAGCGCGCGCGGATTGTCATCGGTCACAGGCCAGGTCGCTGCCCCTCTTCTCTGTGCCCCCACCCTTAGCAGCCTTCTAACTGCCCCGCCTCACTCCAACTCCGGCCCAAATCCCTGCCCACGCTTACACATACCGACTCCCTCTATTACCATCCCCGCTCTCACTCTTTCCGCCGCTTCCCCTTGTACCCTCGCTCCTAGCTTCTCCGCCTACGATTTTTTTATCTCGCCTTTGCCCATGCCCACGCCCTCCCCTCACCTTCGCCCTCGGCCTCTCTCTTGATCCCGCCCCCGCCACACGCTAACCCCTGAACCCTCGCCTCCGTCCCATTCTCATACTCGCTCGCGCCCTCGACTTTATCCCACCCCTCCCTCACTCTCGTCTCTGATCTTGCACTTGCCCTTGCCCAATGTCGCCCTCGCCCTATTTCTCGTCCTCGTCCTCGTCCTCGCCCCCGCCCTCGCCCTCGCCCTCGCCCTCGCCCTCGCCCTCGCCCTCGCCCTCGCCCTCGCTTTCGCCTTCACCCTCACCCTCCCTCTCGCCCTCGCCCTCGCCCTCGCTTTCGCCTTCACCCTCACCCTCCCTCTCGCCTTCGCCCTCGCCCTCGCCCTCGCCCTCGCCCTCGCTCTCGTACTTACCCTCGCTTTGTCTCTTGCGCTAGTCTGCTGTCCCACCCACGTCACGCCCTAACTTTTGCCTTTGCCTCGAATTCGCTGCGCTCTCCCGCTCCATCCCTCCCTTCCCTCATCCCCTGTTCGCTCACGTCATCCGTGCCTCGTCTGCGTCCCCTGCTCCCTCCTCTCCCAGCCGCACCCACCGTCCCCGCACTGGTCAGCCCCGAGGCCCGCCGCCCACGCAGGGCCAGGCGCATAGGAATGCGATTACTTTCAGCACGGCGAGGCACGAAAATCTCGTGTTAAAATCAGCGCGTTGAAAAATGCATCCCTTTGACGGCCCCTGTGCGGTCTCCTGGCCGCCTCGACACATATTCGCACTGCCGTGTCCTGCAGCGGCCTTTGATGTTTGCGTTTCGCCTGCGTTTTTTTTTTATCGGGAGCTCTCGTCACTAGTGTGAACTTGTGGCGTAACATGGCGACCAGGCTATAATGACTATAATGTGTTTTAATATTATTCATTTGCATTCATGTTCATTCCTGCTTAAACCTGTGGGCAAAGAGAGCCTACTACTTTAAAACGTTTTATATGTTATAAGAGTTTGTTTTTACTTCAAACGATGATTAAAAATTACGTTTACTAATACTAGAGAACTAAATAATATCCCGTAGAAATTAACAGTACATTTAAGAGCATTACAATTTATATGGAAAATCTCTTTATATTGTCTTTATTGTCACTATTTCCTGGTGATCGTTTCAATAAGCTCATAAATAGCTGGCATTCCATACTGACAAATAGCATCTGTAGAATATGTTAATTAAATAGGAAAATGATTACGGTACGTTATGTTCTTCCCATGCTATCATTGAATGCGATAGGAAATTATTCATGTAAGTGTACAACTTTAACATCGACGTGTGCATTTTAAGAAAATGCATCAACATGGTTGGCATATTTCTGGTAGGCGTCTGAGGAGATATATTAAAGATCCATGTATTCCTTTTTCAATGACTTTGAACTTCCACACTCGTTTCCATTTGCTTCTGCTCACAAATGGCTGAATTGTTAACCGGTTATGTATTCTTCTCAATATATTTTTATGTGGAATTGCATATAAAATATCATATTGCAGAATCAAATACGGATCATAAGATAAGGACTAAAATTTTAGGAATGTCAGTAATGTCCATGTTCTATATTTTTAAATAACATGTAATCTTCTTAGATGTTACAGAAACTTATTTATAACAAATTACGCACGTACGTAAATTACGTACGAACGTAATAATACACGTTCTCTTCTTTGGCGTTTAGTCCTGATTTTGGCAAGTCAAATAACGCATACACGGTCGTGTTCACTAGAAGCAGAGGTCTCTAAAAATCTAAATTAAAACGAAAAGCAATATCAGAAAATATTTTTGCTTTCTTACGACGTGCTGATAGGCTTTGTTCTCTCACGAGGAATCTCATTCTACTTTTGAGTCCTATTTCCTATCAGAACAGCTCTTCTCGAATACGAAAGTTCGAAGAACGTAAAATATAATTCCGTTTTCACTTTCGGAATCTTCCTACAACTAAAATATTAAATATAGATATTTTTCCCTTAATGAAATCTGTTCCTCCAAGATATATTTGAAATAGGCAAGGCACAATTTTTGGAAAATTTGAGTTCTATTGGCATAATTTTGCGTAGAAGTACGGAAAACATGCTTTTTTAGCCCAACTAGTTTTATTTTCCTTTTGTATTTTCAGTATTGCATTTTTAACTTACAAGTTGAGTGAGGTACAAATTTCATTGATTCATATTTGTCCATTAATTTGGATAAATTGTTATTTAATAGTTTTAATAATTCAATGTCGTTGTAAAAGTGGACGAATAATTTCCTTTTAATCTTCAATTCAAACATACATGTCGCCTTCTAAGTCTTTCTAAGTACGTGCATCCAGCGCTTATTTTAAATCACCTCTCTTTATATTTCTTCATAAACTATAACACCACTCACAGAAAACTCCAACATGTCAAGAAATTCGTTATCATAATGATCAATATCATTCTAAAACATCAAATGAATTACTTGGCAAATAGACTCAAACATATGTTGAGTTCATTTAATTTGGCATAAAGTGTTCCTACGAAAAATAAGTATAAAAATGAAACGGAACAATTACATCCGTACACACAGTATCTTTGAATTGAGATCTCATTAATGCATACTTGTCATATGAAGCGAAGTTTCCTGCTTCCTTTTCTGTGTTTTCTTATGATGATGACCAGCAAACATAGGTGTCTAAAAGTATTAGTATCAACTGCCATTTATTATTTATTACGCTGCCAGGTGAATATACACGTTTTTATTTTCCCCGGGGAATTTCTGTGATAAAACGATTCTGAATACTGGGGTTATATTTTAAAATTAAGGTTTATAAACATATTTAAATCTTGTTTTCGTTTTACCACTCTGTAATCTCTTAGGTATTATGGCTAGTTTTGAGTAACTATTTATTGGTTCCTGGTGCTTCAACTACTTAGGTTTATTAGTCTCATAAATGCAAGGGATTTATATCCTCAGATGTGGCGGTGTTCCTCTTCAGCTAGAACGTGAGATCTAGCATCCAACTATACCCCGCCCCTGTCCCCACTAGTACACTGCTTCAGCGGGTCCCCCTCCAGCCCTGGACAAGCTCCTGACATACCTAGTAGTGCAGAGTAAGAAAGTGTGTGTGTGTGTGTGTGTGTGTGCGTGCGTGTGCGTGCGTGTGTGTTTATCTGTATCTGTCAAAGGACAGAGGAAGAAGCAATAATAAAGAAGGAAAGACCGCACGTGCTCTATAGTCAATTTGCTTCAGTTATGCTCCATCATTGACTTGGAATGGAAGAAACCACGGTAAACTATCGATGAGAGGAGTCTAGAACTCTCCTCCTCACAGGGGCTCAATGCAATCCAGCTTTGTAGCTAGTGTCCACTGTCGTCCAAAATCCTCCACTGTCGATATCATCGCTCCCTTACGACAACTTGTAAATAAATGTATTCTAAAATGTTGGTTGTGTCATTTTGGCGGTTTTGTTTCCACCCAAAATTACTCAACTGTAAAGTATTGTGCTGTGAACATTAAGTTCACAACGTTGGACTTGATATTCTAACGGGTGAATTAATACTTCCTTGACTGAAGAGAAGCGATATGTATAACTTAGGACTCATGCGACATTATTAGAAAATTACATCAAGCAAACAGAAAATGGATTCATACCTCCTCCACTCTTATACATGTACTGATGTCTGATGTCTGCGTATAAAGAACTTAACTACAAATAAGGATTTTGGGCACGACGAAAAGTTATAGTAATCTTTAGCAATATCAATATGAATAGATGGTTGAAGAAGTTTGAGAAATAGTTTTTCTACAACGTTGAGTTTCAACGTTTAAAAAGCGCGTGCAATTTAAAAACTTGATCTAAGAAAATTTTCAATAACTGTAAACAAACAAAAACCTTTTTCACGCTTCACAAAAAATATCTGTCCCTCTGTCTGTCTGTCTGTCTGTCTGTCTCTCTCACTCTTTCTCTCTCATTCTCTTCATTTACAACTTTACGTAATCTAATTTGTGGTATGTTTCATTTCATGTAATTGCATTTGCATTACTTCTTTCCTCCTCGTAAGAATCCTGCACGATCCACCACTGGACTGCGTACGAGTACGCTTAGGTTCCCTCACTCTACGTACCAGCATGCGGCGACGGCGGCAGTTGCTAAGGGCTGCTGCAGTTGTCGGAGTTGAGGCACCTCAGTCGACGCCCCGTGCGCGTCTTAAGCCTCGCTAAGAGCATTAAGTGGCCGCCCCACCCCACCCCACCCCCACACGCCTCACGGGCACGCAGCCCCCGCTGGCTTACGCTACGATACGTTGGCGGCCCTGGGCGGAGGTGGCGTCACGTTGCGAGGGGGCGGGGCTGATGTTTGTTTTAGCTTCCAGAGCGCGCCCACGTACCTGCTGGTGACTACTACATCTAACACGTAGTTCCGCCACCACGCGCGCACGTCGAAAAGGATGCGGACACTAAAGCAAGAGGCGGAAGTAGAGGAGTTACTCTAATAAGAAGAGGTCACTTTGATGGGCCGGAAAACGAAAAGAACCTCATGCAGGGCGATGACATCGCAAGAGATAATCATGAAGCCATTTGCACATTTAGTGATCTAACTGTAAACGAAAGCACCGACACTATGTTGCTTGGACATAACCTTATGTTGCTAGCAGTGGCCAGGCAGCTGTCAAAACAGTTCCTTCTTCTAAAGATCTCTCTACAAACAGGGTATTATGTTCGAATTTAAAAAATCGAAATATCTCGTAGATTTTGCATAGTATGAAACGAACTCTCAAATAATTAGTAACTGTTTGTTTTTGTTTATGTTCATTGGATTATTAATCTAGATTTATAATTAGATTACAATCGCTCACTAAGCACTGACCAACTAATTTGAAATATTTTGAATTATTATTTTAATTCTCACGGGAAAAGAGACTATTAGATGATGAAGCTTCTAGGTCAGAAATGAAAACTGTCACAATTTATCAGAAGTTGTACTGGCTATGTTTGGAACAAGAGAGGGATTAAAATTTGAATTGCAAATTCGTACTGTCAATTCAGTGAATAATTGACAGAACTTGTATTATTAAATAATTTGTATGTGAATTATGCAAAGAACTTTAATAAAAATAAAAATTGATCTCTGAAGTAAAATACGAACATAAAATTATTGGACACTTAATGTAGTATTTTAGAGATATCATTCAGCATTCCGGGAAAATGGGTGTTGATATCTCGTAGATTTTATTCACTTCAATGTTAAATAATCAACGTTCAGAGAAGATATATTTGAGTGATGTTGAGTGAAAATTCCCTGTATATAATATATGTAAAACTGTAATGTAATATCAAATGCTGATTGTGCATTATTCCAAAGGAAGCAAAGTTGGCAGACTGAAACTCTCAGGACACTTGAACTCTTTATTATGCTGTCCCGACGGTCGAAGCGTAAGGAAAGAGAAGTGTCTCATTGTCTGCACGAAAGGTCGCTAGTTCAAATGCCGCGTCTGACTTGGATGTTTGTCATGTGTTATTCGAGCAGTCGGTCGCAAAGGCCTTTACAATGCTGACCTTTCCACCAAAGAGTCCCCTTTTAACACAAATATGTATTTCTTAAACTAATATATATATATATATATATATATATATATATATATATATATATACACATTTATACATACGTATATACATTTATACATTTCAGTTGTCGTCTGGCTTAGTGTAATTTCTTATTCTATATGACTATTATATATATTTTTTATAATACATAAATCTATTCGAGATCTAGGCAGGGGCTCCAGCTTGTCGTCTGGCGATGTTGCAGATCATTTTTGTTGTTCCGCAGCGTGTGAATGTGAACGGTTTGTGAATATCTGTGAATTCACCGTTTGTGAATGTTTAGTCTGTAGATTAAGATACATTACAGAGATAGAACTTGGGCGAAGTCTCTCGTGTATTACGAAATAAACAATAATCTATCTAGTTACAACTCGGAGGGTTTAAATTTATAAAAATTGGTTGGTTTGTTGTTAGCGGTTACAGGTGTGACAAATTCTGAAGTTAAACGAGCTCAGAAGTTGACGCACCAGTTCTGTAAGTGTAGTGCATGTTTTCGTCGTGAGGTAGCAGTGACCTTCCCCGTCTGGAGATCTGTGATCGACCTACTGTCGGCTAGCGGGGTTTCTCCCAGCCAAGTATCTCCTACCAGCGGAACACTGCCCCAGACGTAACAAGCACTAAGCTTCCGACCGCTCTCCCGGCATGTGTGGTAGTGTACTGCTGACAATCTAGTGTCAAAAATCTTTCTACTGCCAGAACTCGAACCTAAGAGCTTCCCTTGGAACAAATTTTGAATTTTTTCTTTAAATAGAAGAAAGTAGGAACTAGAAGTGTTATCACTTCCTTCAAATAACAGATTTTGTAGTTTAAAAAATAAAATGTTAATTATATCTTAAAATTAATAAAATAAACGCTAAAATGTCGACATTTATCGTTAAGTCGTATTCCGATCAATTACATTTTGTGGTTGAAATATGCAGATTTTGGCCGTTGTGACCTTCCTTGAAGTGCGATCATGAATATGTTTTTAACTCCACGCCTAGCTTTGACTCATGCTATCGAATAACATCGAAGTTAAGATCCAGAAACAGGCATTCTGAACCACATTGAGGAGGTGCAAAACATTGTTTTAATATTTGAATTTTGAAGGGAATCGTAATACAGTCAAGTGTAGTTATTATATAGTTAACAAAAGTAAATACGTGGTAAAATGTAGTTAACACGGAGTTAAAGTGCAGTTAACACGTAGTTTACATTCATTGAATAAATTCATTTTGAACTTGAATTATATTTATCTAATAAATACATTGCAATAGCGAAAAATAGCCGGGTGGGCTAGTAAGTAATGAAGCAAGCCTAGTGTAACGTATTAGCCAGCGTGCCTCATGGCATCTATTTGGGGACGCTTGGTTGCGGATTAGTCTCGCCACAGGAAGAAGGGTTTTTCCGTAAAGGGAAGAACGCGGAGACGGGAGACACAAGGCTTTGGGTGTCTTCCGGCTTATAGAAGCTTTTCATTGTTATAACAAGCGAGGGGGTGGCGTGACGTAGGAGGTCACGTGGGCCTTGCCTATATAACAGAGTGTACGGAGCCAGTAGGTAGGTTCTGGAGACGGTGGGAGAACCTCGTGCGTGTGCACAAAACTTGGCGCCAAGACGGTGCATATGCGAGCCAGGCTCGCGAGGCTGGAGTCATTAGTTGACGAAGCCTGCGGACTTTATGTCCTTGGGTGACTGCGGTCACGGGGGAGCGATGCTGTGTGTGTGCTCCGAGGTGAAGAGTGGTTGAGTGCCACGATTCACGCCGATTCTCAATCTGATAAGATCGCGCCTGCGATCGAGGCAAACCAGCCGTTGGTGCGCCAGAACGGACTTTGTGTCCCAGCGTGACATCCGGTCACGGAAGCTAGGCTTTGTGCGCGCTTCAAAAGTAGGAGTGGCGAATGCCACAATCAAAACCATCTTCAATCGGGTTTGGATCGCTCCCTCGATCAGGGGATAATAGGTCTATCAGAGCTAGGGTGTAAGTAAATTATTAAGTGTATATATTTGTTTTGTTTTCTTTGTTAATAAATATATTGTTATACGAAAGCTCTGGGTCTGTGGTCGCTGTGAGTATCCATGACGTCACACTAGTTTCTATCCGTGAAAAGTCTTTGAAACAACAGACCGGGACCGGTCATTCATTAGGGCTGACGCATTAGGCCGAGGCGTCTGTCGGCGGCGGCGGCGGCGTTGAATCGCGGCGAAGGCCCCGCGCCGCCGGCGGCGTGCTCTGAGCCGTGTCTGGCACGCCGCGCGCACTGCGCTCCATTGCGCCGTTCATCTCCGCCGAGTAAATTTAGCGCGGCACGCCCCCCCCCCTGCCCACCCCACCCACTCCGCACGCCGCCGCAGTCGCAAGGCCCCGGGGCGAAAATTCTGCGCGTGCTGCACCCGTAAACATCCCGTCCGAGTTTCTCACGTTGCTCGTTTTGATATTTTACGGCGGTGTGTTTGTTTCCTGCTCCAACCCGCCGCCGCCGCCGCCGCCGCCGCTGCCACCCGCATCGCGCCGCCTCCAGCGCCCTCGTCGCCCTCGCTGCCCCCGCCGCCCCTGGCGCGTCCTTTGCCTGTCAACCTCACCGACCCTGCAATTTTCAACACTCATGCCACCCATGTCGTCATTTCACTGCACACTAGCGTATCTAGGGGCCATTATGGCCCTGACCCCCGCCCCTAAAGAGGCCTTTTCCTTCCATTATTTATTAAAATTGATTTAAACATTTATTTATGTTCGAATTATGTAATTATTTAAACTATAATATTGTATAGTATCATATCTACAGTATATAAATAATATACAATTTAATAACAAATATGTTTATTATTTAACAAAAATCTATGATGGCCTTCACCAAACACCCTTCCACCCTCGCTCGTCATTCCCGCCATTTCTGCCGTTTCCAGTTCCTGTCATTTCCATCGCTCCTGTCGCCCCCGCCGTTCCCCTCCGTCCACCGTCTCCGCCGCTCCTCGTTTTGTCGTTTCAGCCCAACCGCCATTTCCACTGCTTCTGTCGTTCTCGCTGCACCTGTCGTCCCGGCTGCTTCCGTCGTCTCCGCCACTCTACCGAACCTCCTTCCTCCACTGCCTCAACCTATCCATTTCCACCAACCGCATCTCTACCGACTCATCTATCAAACCCACTCCCACCGTTCGTGTTGTTAAATACCCTTCAACCACTCTGCCCCTAACCTTCTCACTTCTTCCCATCTCACCTACAATGGTCCATCCTACCACCCCACTTTCTCTCGCCGTACCTCTTCCCAAGCCCCTGCTCTCATTACCCCTCATCTCCCTCTGTACTTGTCGACCTCCGTCGGGTCGATGCTCACCCCCACCCGTAGCCTCCCATCACTCTCGCCCATCCCCTGCTGTGTATTCCCCTCCTCACATTACATCTCTACACTAATTCTACACATTCCCTTTTCCAACGCCGTTTCCTCCGTCTCCAGTCCCCCTCCCCCTCAATAGTCCTGATTGCTTCTGTTAGCCCTCACCTTACCAATGCCTTCACGCCCGTTACCGTTCTCATCACTGTCGCTGCCGACTGTTCCAAATATCCGCCAACGTAATTGCCTGGAACAGCGAAGCCTGACTAGCCCTGTTTCCGATTTGTGCCACTCTTCATGGTCTGTTTGTAATTACTTTTGCATTTGTCGCTCAGAGGCTGACAATTTACGAGCAATGAGACTTTAGGTTAAGTAACGAATTCAGGCTGATTGTCGACACCCACTATTGAAGCAGATCGTACGTCTACCACTACGGGCGTTTTAGAGATGTGTTTCTCTTCTAAAAGTCTTAAAGTTTCCTTTAATATCTTTCACTGTGTGGATAACATACATTTATTTTCCAGGAATTATCGAATTCCTTTGAAAGCACGCTTCGAAATAATTGAATATATTGAAACTATATATTTTATAATGTAAAACAGCTCGGACTTCCCACTTCACTGTAGAGTATAATTTATTGTCACTCCGTATTCTCCCAAGATCGTAACTCATACCTCATCACCTCAAGGCAAGTGACCTATTTTAGAGTTCTCCTAACTAAACATCCCACAAAAGTAAATCCTCTGGCAATATTCGTACTTACCAGGTCTCATATTATCTCTGCCAGGGAATGTCACAAGTATTCCGTCAATATTACTGATCATTATTAGTGCCCCGGCAACTAATATTCGCCCATGTTGGTTACAAACAAACACGTTATTCTAGAATCCAGATCACGGCATGAAAAGTCTCGGGTAAGATAAATTTGAATTCAATGTGCTTGAGGAGGCAGTCAATTTGTGGCACCTATATTTTGTACCGAGATTATATAATCTTATCTCCCCTCTCCCCCCAGCGTCTTTATGCTAGAAAACACAGTCTCAAAAATCTATATAAATGCATAAGTAGGGCCTCGAAGGACCTATGTTATGTTTCATATATTTCAATGATTTTTAGAACCAATTTTTAATATACTATTTTGGAGATGGCAGGGGCGAATAAAAATCTTACATACAGTTAATATTTCAGAGAAGGTTATTTTTATTAATGCAGAAAAACGACCAGAATAATATTCGAAAGTAAACGTGTTAAATCCAGACGTGATTACTCATATTTCACACACAACGTTTACAAACTATGAAGCTGTGTTCTTTGCAAGTATATTTTTTGCATTTTTCACATACCATTTTACTTTTTCTGTGCCTGCTATATGGGCAGAAGGAACACCTTTTTCTCCGAAGTACACCTTGTGTTTGTAGATTTCCGGTATTTGGTTTTATACCACATCTGGCCAGTGGGTCTCGAGTCTTCTGAGGAAAGTTGAGAAAACCTACGGGTTTGCTGTTTGCATGTGTAATTTCTTACCATCTGATCCATTTTTTCCACACCCTCTTTGGTATTGTAAAATTGTACAATTTGTGGCTTTTTCTTTGCGTGATTTTCATCTACTTCTTGATCATGGTGCTGAGCAGTATTACTACTTTATTTTTCTTTGTAGCGTAGCTGACTATCGTAGTACTATCCTTGAAACAAAAAATTGAAGAATTTACTTCACGAGATGCAGTGACTTTCAAACCATTGGGCATATCAGGTTTGTATGGTCTAAGTGTGCCATCAATTGTAATTTTCTTTTAGAGAAGATCTTGGGCCAAGGAAAATCTGGTAAAGAAATTGTCCATTGTTAGGTTTCTCGACGATCCTTCACTGGTTCTCACTAAATTCGTCACTACATTGGCACCCAAATTCTTTTGTACAGGCTCATTCGTTTTTTTTCGTGTAGTTGCAGCTATCAATGGCGTACGAGGTATTTGCTTCATATATCCAAAATATCCTTACTCTACATTTTGCTGGTTTGTTGGGCATATACTGAGTATAGTTGCATCTCCCCCTAAAAGGCATTAGTTGCTCATCAACTGTTAGAAAGGTCGCTGGAATAATAGTATTTCTGCAATTTTCAAGAAATTTATTCCAAATGTAAGAAATTGCTGCAAGTTTATTATTTTCGGTACGAATCTGTCTTGTTCTGCGATCATCAAATCTTATTGCTTTTCTCATGCTTTCAAATCTATTTACAGACATTGTAGCCC
The DNA here is from genome assembly GCA_017312745.1 of Gryllus bimaculatus. Lineage (NCBI taxonomy): Eukaryota > Metazoa > Arthropoda > Insecta > Orthoptera > Gryllidae > Gryllus > Gryllus bimaculatus. The sequence goes on from BOPP01000012.1 coordinate 10,968,135, forward strand.
TGTATATAGGACTTCCTTTTTAATCTAAAAATAACTCTCTGGTACATCCCAGTTTTTTCCACATCAGATAACAAAAGAATTCCTAAGAAAGCATTCATTTCAAGTTTGTAAAAGAAATGTATGAACTTCTTTCTTCAGACAAAAAAAAGTACTTAAGATATTCGTTAAGCGGTCAAAATTCCTATTACAAATAAAAACAATTTGCGAATATTGTAGTTTTAATGAATGTATCTAAAAGTAAGCAACCAATAATTTCAGAAGAAAATCCATTTTTTAAGTACCTGATTGCGGTCTATGTAGTTTCAACTCCTCATGTCGGCGGCCTCACTCCTCGTGTCGCCGGCGATGGTGTAACGGTTAGCGTACTGTACTGTTGTACCCAAGTTGGCGGCTTCAAATCCGATCGAAGCCGTGGATTTTTAAGGGCGAAAAAATCCAAGCCGGCTGTCCCATGTTCGTAGATTTACTTGCACGTAAAAGATCCTCAAGCCTAAATGACGCCTCCTTTCTCCGGTAGTTGGTGAAAGGAGCGTAGCGAAATTTGCGTGGTCATACGGAAGAGCAGGTCTAATGGCCTGAGTCTCGCCACGTAAAATAAGGCATTCAATTAAAAAAATTCAATTCACATAGAAATAAACCTTATCGGCATAGATAAGTAACGAATTATCAATTTTCAATGCACATACTTGACGTAAAACATTGCTTAAAACAAAATCCATTTCATTTTAAACACTGGTTATTAAAAACGTGTCCGATATGTTCCTAACTTGGGGAACGAATGAATCACCACGAAATTAGCTTGCTCACCGGAGCTCCATCAAAATTCGCCCCTTCAGCTACGCAATGTCACGGAAAAAGCAGCAGCTCGTAAAATTGAGAGCTTGTTTGTGCATCGCCCATAAGATTCCGGAGTCGCACCGCTTAAGTGACTACGCGAGCGAAGAAGCTTATTAAACTTCGTTTGCGTTGCGCGCGACCGCGTCACATTCTGCTGCGGTGCGCAGTGATTCACAGTGTGCCAAGTAAGAAAGCGCGAACAAAAAACGGCTTAGCGGAGAAACGGTTAACGTATCTGTTATAGAGTAAAACTTGTTCAATGCTGAATCTTAAGAGAGCAGTAGTTTTTTTCCATATAATACAAGATTCCGCATTATGCAACATAATACTATAGAATACATTTGGCAGAACCGCGATTCATTTTCACATTAGACAGATTTCCACATTATACCCGTTCCGCTTTGAGCAAGTTTTTCTGTATACAGTTGGTAATTATAAACAAGAGGCAGCTCTGACAGCTACTGCTAGGCTGGTAGTATTACTTCAGTTTATGCCTATTTACTAAATTAGTTAATGCGTTTGTTCAAATGTAAATGCTTTCTGCACAAATTCTTGCAAAGCCAATGTCCAACATGACTTTGTGTTGTTTTCACTTGTTCATCTGGCACCTAAATTGACAAGCTTCTCTCCACACATATTCGCAGGTTCAAAGCGGATCGGAGCAGTGGATTGTTAAGGGCTAAACAGTCCTTCGAACGCCTTTCTTCGAGAAGAAGTATAGCCGACTATGTTGTAGATTTACTGTGTGCAAAAGATCAAGCCTAAAAGAAGCCTATCTAAATTCAAAATGCCTGTTTAGTCGCCCTTCTTTCTATGTAATATGAGGTAAGGAGGACACGAAACTTGATTGGTAAGGCAGAAGCGCAGTCCTGAAGACCTGAGCCTCGCCATGTAAAATAAGACATCAATGATTGATTGATTGTATGTGCGGTCGAAACGTAGTTTTGATATTTTTATTAGCTGTCTAGAATGTTGTCCAATTTAGTAAATGTGTTCTAATTGCTGTACGTTTTACGAGTGTCTGAGCTCGAACACAAAGCCTATATTGCCCAAATTAACGTTCCTTTTTTCATATTTACGGAAATCTTCAAAAAACGTTCTTAAATTAAGATTCTTCATAATGGAACCTTTTACATTTGGTGAATGAAATAATATACAAAAAATTTAAAAACAATGAAAAGCAACTCTCAAAAAAGGAAATCATATAGCAACTAGCTGAAAAGACCCACAGTATCCCTCACGATGTCGAAATGGAGGAGGACCGCCTTTCAGAAAAAGTAGTGTCGTTACAACAGCACGCAATTTCAATAATTGAAATATCGCTACACTGCCGTTCCTGCATTTGCCTGAAAGCGGTCACGGAAACCAGCAGTTGCCCGAAGCACTTGGTCAAAGTAATGAAGTTCATCATGAGCAACAAATTCAATGATGGTTTGTGAGGCAAATTCCGGCACAATCGAACCTGCGACCTCCTAATCACTAGTTCGTTCAATACTTGAGACGTTGCTGTAACGCATGCCGTCGCTGCAATGGCTTTTTAATTAGGGACTTTATAAACTCACCCTAAAATTCTTTTTTAGAGATATACTGAAAAGAAGCTGTTAATGTTTTGGCGTATAGAGCGTGCTAAAAGTTCAATTTCTAGAACTAATGCTAAACGTGACACGATGGTAAAATGTTAAGACAAACCAGAGTCAATACAGCAAAGTATACAAAACACTTTCGTCTAACCACTTATGCTACTAATGACCTAATTGTAAAATATTACACAAATATGCGTTTTATTTATTTGAATTAAAATAAAATAAAATCAGTAATTTGTAGGATTGCAATAGGAAGCCGATAGCCCCTTCCTAATCGCAAAATAAAATACCACTAATACCACTTTGTGATGTGAGTGGTAAAACTGATATTGTATTTTGAAAGTAAGAAATATTGCAAAACGAGGCCGATAGGCCAAGTAGCTTAGTCCTACAAGCACTTTGAACTTACTAAAATCACTTTTACCACGTGTTTCATACACTATTTTTTTAGACAACCTTTCTTTCATTTTATTTTAATCCAAGTTTACATTTACATTTACAATGTTGCATTTGAGCATCATCTCAACTTTTAGCACTTGTGACCGCAAAAGGTGACTTACGGTATCAACTAATGTCACTGCAGTGCCTCTGACCGGGAGGTTTTAGTCACGACAGTGACAGGATTTTCGACACCAGCTACATGACTAGGTCAATTTCTGCCTTCTTTCCTCCGAAGGAGAATTCTAGCGGCCGATGACTTTGATCGGTAGTTGTCCGTTGTTTCTCCGATCAATACCATCAGCCATATGTCGGAGCATATCCGTAACAAATTGGCCACGGACCGCACGCGATCTTTCCTTCCTCTTCCTTGTCCTATCCTCACTCCGTACTTACACACACACTAACATGTACTACACTACTTCACGTGTCGGGAAACCGGTCGGGAGCTTTGAGCTTGTCCCAGCTAGGGCGGTGCCTCGATGGTGGGGTGTACCTGGCTGGGTAAACCCCGCCCCTACTGGGTAAACCTACCCCGCTAGCCGATGGGTAGGTCGGCGCTGGATCTCACCGTCCAGCAGGGGAGGATCACCGATATCTCTAGCACAAAACCTGTACTACACTTACGGGACTAACGATCTTAATGGTCGTGCCCGGAATCACTAATCCGTTAACGGATCCGCCACCTTATTTCGACCTAGCGCGGCCTTTCGCGAAACCAGGACCTCTGTGCAGAGGCGGCGGCGGAGCAGGCCACTTGCCGCGCCGAGGGTGGGCGCGAACTGCCTCCCCCCCCCGCGCAGTGGCGGTTCTATTATCCGCGCGAGTACCCGCGGAGGGGGCCGCGCGAGCGGCGGTCGTGGCGAACGCGCTGCGTCGGCGCGTGTTAGCGCGATGATGCAGGGAGTGCCTACGCGACTTCGTGGGGGAAATGAGGGAGTCGTGATTCCAAATGGGGTGAAAGAGGTTTGAAGGTCCCGGAAAGTCGAGAGTCTGTGAACCCCAAGTTGATAATTGAGTAGATCGAGGTAAGCGGTAGGTGGATCAGAGGATCAGTTCATGTTACTGCAATGTCTCTGACCGGGAGGTCCTAGTTGGAGGATCTAGAGTCCGAGTTGTTTAAAAATCCGAAAAAAAGACGTACTCTAACGTTATCATGCCGAAAATCGATTTCAATATTTTGGCTATTCGAATTTGGCGCCAAAATTGGTAGACAAAAATTCTGTCTAAGTCAACTCTTTTTCTCCGTTCCTCTATTTTTTTTTTCATCCTGATACATGCAATATAAGATGAGGAAAAAATGATAGATAAAGCTCGTTTCTCATTGTTCCTCTGCAAAAGTTTGCCCTACGAAGCGGATTTTTTGGAAATCTACGGTATTTTTTATTCTCATTCATATGAGCATCGCGATTATCGATTTGATTTGGGGGTACTTTTCATTGCCTTATTCGGCTTTATACTTTCTGCAGATATTCCTGCAAATATTTATGTGGATTGTTATATAATATAAACTAAGAGAATGATCAGGACACAATCGTGATATCACTCATTGGCTTAAAGTCTATAACACTGAACGGCGAATAGAAGCAGGGGTTAGAAATATGTAGTTGGTAAAATAGAACGTGTTTGAAGGATGGGCTCGCGATTTTTCCCTTGTTAAAGTAACGGGAAAAAACACGGTTCTCATCAATGAAAAAACTATAATATAAAAAACATATTTTTACAAAATAACTATTTCCTTAAATGTGAAGATATGTACGTGTTGGGAATACACTCAAATTCTCTCTGATACGTCAAAACTTAGAATAAGGTACTAATGAAAACATCGAAGTTGACTGTCAATTTTCGATAGAAATAACTGGGCAACATCAAAATAGTTATATCTAGTTAGTCCTGGTCTACATGATCGTTTATAGAAACTGCATCTTCTTATTTTACTATTTAGAAAGTAAAAGATGTGTCACGATTTACCTGAATGTTACCCTGCATGTCATTATTGATATTTTCCAACATATTCATAATGTTTTAAAAATAAATCATAAATCAGAGTGCTCTAATATAGTGCGCCAGTAAAGTCCCTCCACCAAGCCTAATCATGGCATTACACATATTAAAAATTCCATTTATGATCTTGACATGCAGATAACGGGGAAACAAGTGAACGGAGGACGTCTCCAGTATCTATTATATTGTGGTGAGTACGCAATTTACGTTGTCAAACTGCAGCTCGTGCTACCAACATAACATAATTTCCGTTGCTAACACTATCACCAGCAAAATGCCATTGATGGCAGACTTTTTCGGTGCGCTGTATAGATTCGTAAAATAAACACGTATAACCAATTAGTGTATAATATTTACTAGAGAATATTGTGAACAAGATACTTTTCATATTCATATAGATAAGTATAATATATTTTGAGTGCATTTATAATTTAATTTCATTTAAAGAAATCGTTTCTCTTGGCAATGGTATGGCGCAATTTTTCCTCTTTACAATGGTAAATCATTTTTTTCTTATCTCTATTAGTTTTTGAGATATACTTTCATTTTGGGGTAGTGTGCAATGGAATTTCGAAAGAACCAAACTTTAACAGCCCTACTAATAAAAGCTTGGTGTAACTTCGTTAAAACATGCTTATTCCGGGAATAGTTACTTCCAGCGTAAGTTCGAAATAAGGATGAATTAAATTTTTACCAATAATGGCCGCTAAACCGTAGCTTAACTAGTTCTTGTTAAATATGGAATCAACGCTTGGCAACGTTGCTTCATACACAGTCGTTGGCGTATTTTCTTTATTCTTTAGTGCCTCTGTAAGGACTCGGCAGGAACTTCGTGTCATGTTTGAATAGAATATTTCTCATTTTTTCCTGAATTGTGTTATTGTATTGGTAATTTGTGAACTCATATTGATGAACAAATTGCTTTGGAAATACAATAATATTGAATGCTGGTGTCCGTTTAAAAAGAATTAAATTAATGACAGAAAGCGCGTGTGCAGGTTAAGGATAGATAAATGATTGTAGAAAGAGCACAGTTTGAAAATGAAATCTGACGAATATCATGAGAAAATGATGTGAATTCGGAGAAATAAATAAACTTTGTGTTCAGTAAGTTTATGAATATAACACTCATAATGCATTTATAACCCTTTTTTAATTTTTCAATGTTTCAATTGTGAAAATTTTAAAAAATTGTCTCTAAATCCTAATAATAATATAAATTTCCCAAAAAACACATTCTAAAGGACTTAAAATTGATTCTTTGAAATCCTGTATTCATCTCACTAACAACATTTATAATTTACTTATTTCACATGCATCTAAAAAATTTGCTTCAGAACCAAATTATTTTCCCAATTCTTGAATACATTAATGTTTCCTTAAAAGCATTTCCCACCCTCCATAATTTAAATAACTATTTCCCCCTTTTCAATTTATTTCTTTTTAAATATAATGTTAATTGTTCAAAAATAGTTCATTATGTTATTCTTTTAAATTGTGGGTAATATTATTTATCTTCCAATTATATGCTAGCCTCTTGCCATATACAATTATTGTAAACAAAGTTAAAATGCAAATAAATATAATAAAAAAGAAGTTTATTCTAACTTCAGTAGAGAATATTTATATGATTGTTGAACAATAATTGTTAGATATGAAAAAATCGTCCATTCAACTTTCTTACCAATTAAAACCGCAGTTTCAATTCATTTTACTCATATGCCATTAGGAACACTTAATTCTGGTATAAGGATAGAAAATTATTCAATTTTTGTGCTGTATAATTGGACAATGTTACTGCTTGTGATCTAATTTATATTGAATTTATTACTATTTGATTTAATCCCACTTATATGAATTATTAAAAGTTAAATTGTTCAAAGCAAGCTTGTGTCAAGTTGAATTTTCCCTTTCTCACCAAAAAATTAATTATTTTTCATTTTTGTAAACATACAACTAATTGAAAACATGTGTAAACAATAGTGAGTGAATGAAATTAGTTTCTGACCCATATTAGAAGATTTATCTCTTAGGAATATCTGTTTTTTATTAATTCATTTTCTGAACCATTACCCTCCGAAACTTAATATCAAAAATGTATCACTAAACTTCTTACACTTGAAGGAATGTAAAAAATAGTTTTGCCTTTTCTTTCTACAGTATGTCTTAAAGGTAGGGATCAACTTAAAACAGCATGCTAAAATTCCCCAATATCAAGATTCTTTTTTAAAACAGTAGTTGATGAATTCAAGTACTCATTTACATGGATATTTTTATTAATGACCAACTTTGATACTGGCATGTTCATAACTATAACCTATCAAATTCACATTAAAACATGATGACAATATTTTTTTTATTTATTAGGTATTGTCTTAAATTCTTTGTTAGAACTTCAAATCTATTAATTTTAGTCCATAATGAACCAATTTTTAGTCCGATACCTGGGGAAAGCTCAATATTTGTGACATTTTTTTCACTGTTTTTATGTAAATTTGCTATGTAACTTTTAGCTATAAAATGTTGGTTAAAAGAATAGTATTATATACATATAGTTGGATACAATTAATGCTTTAAGTGAAGTTGAAGAGTAGGTACTGCAGAATTATATTTGGCATAACATTTTTTTTATTTACATTGTAAACCAATCCACTCCTTTCTTATATTTTTCCTAAAGGTAATTTATTTTATTGTGCTTTGCTAGAGGTTGTTGATGTTGTAGAGAGGTAGAATACAAGAAAAGTTCTTGTATTTTTTGTAGGAAAACTAGTAAATTCAGAGTTAAAACAGATAAGAAATTAGCAGTATGGAAATTAATTTTAAAATACAAAGTTTTCTCAGAACACTCAATGAAAATAAATTTCCTGTATTCTTGAATATAAAGAAGAATTTATTACCTAAAAATTTAAATGTTCAATAGCTGCAACACTGGAGCATATTTATAAAATAAAAATATATCTATTATCAGGCATACAAGTACTACTTTTATTTGAAATTAGTACATTCATAAAATGTTTAGTCAATTATGTATCATACATTTTATTTTAATTGTTCTCTTTAAGTGCTCTCCACACTGCTGCTGCTCACTGAACATCTGCTACTATTGGCAGTATAAGTAGTCGATTGCTTCTTCCTCAACATAAAATTCTGACTTTTGAAAGCAATTTCTGCAGTCTCTTCTGAGCATTGAAAGCAGCTTTTCAATATAACAAACATCTCTAAAGGGTATTTTTTTTCTTGTTTTTTTGTGGGTTCATACATTATTCATAGAGGAAGAAGTAGATTCCAATAAAAATCTGCCATGAAATTTCTCATCTTCAGTCTATGTTTTAATGTTGAATCATTGAAAATATGAGAACAGTGTGTCATGTCACTTAAATTATTTAATTGATCATGGATGACACTATTTACTTTATTAAAATAAAACAATGTATATCCTTAATTTTCTATGAGGTATTGTACGTATGCACAATTAGTGATTAAAAATACTTATATTGGACTCGCTATGGGCCTATTAGGGATATGGTTGCTCACTGTTAATGACACTCTTGAACACACTTGGTTAACTTCTGCGTACGAAAACTCATTTTTATTTCGAAATTCAGCCAAGTAACCTTCAAAAAGATTCACACGTGACCTGTTACTTTTTTCCCCTCGGCTGTCTGTGCATTTCTTCAATGTTGTTTAACGTCTATTTCTAATAAGAAACCAAACAAAAACACTTCGAAGTTTCCAATGCCAAAAGTCCAAGAAAATACGAACCAATTGATGATTCACGAAATAAACTAGGTTGCCAAATATTCCAGAAAACACAAGAAAAGAAAGTACAGGCGAATTGAAAATTAGAAATACAATGAAGCGAAACGCACAGACAGTTCGTGCTTATTCGCCTCTGTTTTCGTATTTCTTGGTTATCAGTTGGTGGGTTCTAGGGTATCTCCGGTGGTTAGCCATGGGAACTATACCTCTCTTATTCCGTGCTCGAGCTAGTCCACGTTTATTGGTAGGAGTTTTCGCTATTCTCCTGCTATTCTTGGCTTAAGCACTGAATAATTTTTACACCACGATAATTGGTAGATCTGTAAGTGTTTCTTCTGAAAATCTGACTTTTCGAGCGCATTAGTGAAGCTGTTAACACCATCACGTTAATACTATTTAAAATATATAAGTAATAATTTTTCCATCTCAAAGGTATGATATTAATTTTGTTCATGCAAAAGTATAACATATACAAGTAATGCTTTTCTTTTAAACTGTCTCAGTCAAAGTAAGACGTTAAAACATGTAGTGTTGAGAAAGTAATAACATTTATTATCAAGTATATATTGAATCCTAAGTATTCTGGTTCATTCATCAGCTCACACTTCGTGTGTCATCAAGAAAAAATAATTATTAAGACATAATTAATTAGTGTTGAATTAATACCTTCACAATGACACCCTGTTTAAATGCATACATTTTTCTTTAATATCATAAATTAATCTTTAATTTTCTTTTTATTACATGCTTTTCTTAAGCCTAACTACATCTCTTATCTCGAAAAGATGTATTAAACACCTATAAACTAAAAATATTGAGCTCCGGGTAGTCACACAATGCCTTAACGTGCCTTCTTATTTTCGACATTCGTATATTTCTCAATATGATGTGACAGTAAGTGTTCATTTGAGCGCAGATTGAAACAATCTCAATACGAAAATAACATAATTAATAATAAAATAAAATATTGGTCTATATGGAGGCACAAAACTCGACGCTATTCGCAACATAAACTTCTAACCAGGGCAATTTAAACTTTTAAAGAAACCCAATACAATATTCACCATCATACTCTGAAGAGAGTATTAAATGACGAATGACAAATACTCGTACTCACGTGATAGCTCTGGGAGGCATCATGCAGTGAGAAGTGTCGTCCCTTGCGTTTACCCTATGAAGGGTGAAGGCAGAAGTGTCCGGGTGGGTGGAGGATGTGAGTTCGGAGGGTGTCAGAACGAAGACGTGAATGGACGCAAATTATAAAAATATCAATATGAAAATAACACGATCATCAAACAAATAATAAAGTGATCACAATGATGCACAAAACTCGACACTATTCTCTTCTAAGCAGAGCCATTAAACTTTCAAAGGAATGCAGCATGTGATTGGTTTCAGCTTCTGACTCTGCAGAACGCATTGCATGACAGAGCACGCACACACGGACGCACGGACTCACGCACCTCCCCCCCCACGCGCGTGTGGTGGCTCTGGGCGGCGGCGCGCTGTGTCAAGCGTCGTGCCATGCGTTTAACCTGTGAAGGGTGCGGGGGTGGGGGAGGGAGGAGTAGTCCGGGTGAGTGGAGCGGGAGAGGTCGGAGGGTGACAGGGCGAGGGCGTGTGAAGGGGCGCGTGGAAGCGAAAGGTGGAGTCAGATGAAGGGCAGAGACTGTTCCACGAGTGTGAAGGACAGTGGGCCAAAATCAATTGAAGGGGGTGTGAATATTTTTTAATGACACTTTTCTCGATTAAGTGAAACAACGTAAAAGGATTGTGCTCTGCTTTCAATTAAGTTTATTCGGTTTTTTTGTTTTACTTTTAACTTCAATTGCCATGATGGGAGACGACCGAGCAGCCTTTATAGAAAACATTTTCTTAATAAAATGAAGATCGATATCTAAGTAGTAAAGGCAACTGAGTGTAAACCAGTCGACAGAAGTTCAATTCTCAGTCGGGGTGACGAATTATTTGAGCAATTTTAACCATGAAATATATTTGTTACACAGTAACGTCGCATGAGAGAGTTATGGTGCTGAGCGTACTTCCGATGTAATTTCTAATCCAAAGAGGTGATAATTATGTGTACAAGGAAGACACTACAGTACTTTTCAATCCATTTTCCAGTAATTCTGTAATGTTTTGTTAGAAAAAATATATACGGGTAACATCTTAGAAATAAGGATATTTTTAAACATTTCTGTTCATTTCGCGGATGCTTTTTTCTTCATGTATTATATTATAACATTAAAATATTATTTTACGATTTTTCCTTTTTCTATATTTGTGTTCATTTCATTACGCGTAAAGTAGAAACCAAACGCATTCATAGTTTCACTACATAATGCTTCACCTCTTAGGCAAAACCGAGTAAGGCAAATGCAATGAGAGTCTCAAATTTAACAAAGGATATATATTTTTGTTCTCTTACTTAATAAAACATTTGCATCAAGAGCTAGTATTATTACTCGATTTAAAACTTATTTTCGTGGCCTAGTCTTATTCCTCCCTGTTACATCAACGAGATTTTGAACTAAATATTTCACGCATTCATTCATTACTTTCATTTCCTCCACGCGCATATTTTGGCCCATTCGGGACCAGTGTGGCACAGGAGGGTGACGCGAAGCCGCGCGTGGCGATGGGGTGAGGTGGGGAAGGGGGCGTGGCAGTGGAGCGCGTTATCACCCGCGGGGCGGTGGCGGTGTCAGAGGCCGCCCCCGCCTCGGCTCTTTCCGCCGAGGCCACGAGGCGCGGCGCGGCAACGCGGGAGGGGGTTTATCGCTGGGCGCAGTGGCCGCGCGTAATGCGACAGAGGCCGCGCAATCTGGTCGGCCGGCCCCGCGACCTGCGCCCCGCCCCCGCCCAGGCCTTCGCCCAGGCCATCGCCCCCCTGCCCCCGCCACCGCGCTGCCGGCTGTCAGTGGCGCGAAGAGGGACGGAACGGGGCGGAGACGGCCGCCCCGCGACCTACGCCCCGCCACCGCTCCGCCTTGTGCCGGGGGAGGGGGCGGGGCGGAGGCGCTAATTTACGCACGAATCAACCGACTTCCGCTCTGCCGCATTTGCTTTCCAGCTTTGGTTTAGTTGTTGTTGTGATTTGGACGGCAATTACTAAGGTCATTAGTCTCGTAAGTGTAGTGCGTGTTGTGTCTCGGGAGATGGCTGTGATCTTTCCTGCTGAATGTTCAGAACCGTCGCCGACCTGTCGGCTAGCTGTGTTTCTCCGACCAGCTGGGCACCGCTCCAACCGGGAGATGCTCTTAACTTCCGACGGTTTCTAGGCATGTAAGCGTAAGTTTGTGGACGTAAAGAATGATATTAGGACAAGAAATAGGAAGGAAAAATCGCGCACGATCCGTTGTTCGTTTGTTAGGGTACTGCACCGGCATTTGCCTCATGTTGATCGGAGAAATCACGGAAAACTACCGATCAGAGCAGCCCGCCGTTAAATTGTCCTCCAGACAACGAGTGAACTCGACCTTGCTCCCTAGTGTCGAAAATCCTGCCACCGTCCGGACATAAACCTAGAACCTCCCAATCAGAAGCACTGCAATGACATCAGTTGATGCCCTGAGCCTCCTCTTTTGCTTCAGAATTGGTTCGCCACGTGAATGTGTGTGTTCTCTTTTTGGTTTTCTTACACGCGATTCGTTTCCTTTTCCTCCTGTTTTTTTTTTATTTAACGAATACCCCATCTCTATCCGGTTTCTCCTCCAGTGCTTCTGAGCCCTGATTTTTGAGTAGGAATTTCATGCGTTGTCAGTTGATAGCTGACGTCGAAAACTTGTGAGTATGTGGCTCAATAAATACAAATGTCGGGAAGTTGCCATGGGGCGCTTAGAGCATGTTTTTGGATCTACCCTAGGATACGGCAGGTTTGAGGGGGGGGGTCTGTTTGTTCTTGTCAACGTCGGTCATTGCTTTAGTTTGTACGCCCACTTTTTAAACCATTCAATGCTGAATGGTGCCTTGAGACCTTAGGTCACTTTCACCACTATTCCCGGATCTACACGTCATGATATTTTCGTTTCTGCAGCGTAACACCATAGTTAGGCATTAAGTTGTCTACCTGTTTCCTCAGTGGCGCACCCATCCCTTTTCACCTGCGTTGAATTGCTATTGCACCCTACCTAGAGTACGCGTTGAAGTATTAACGCAGCAAACATGTTTTGTTTCAATCGTTTCGTTTTCTATCAAGAGGTTCGTTGGGTTGGTTTTCCAGATCATCGGTACTGCTGCTTTCATTGTGTGCGTGTGTGTATGCGTTCTTCCCTTCGATACGTTTTCTTCCACTGGTTCTCGTTTTCTCTAAGGCCTCTTTTTGAGTTGCTTCTTCCCATCGTCGATTCGGATTCTTTTGAGTCTCGTTCCTTCATCTCCATTCTAGCTTCGTTTATGTTTCGGTGAAAGTAATTTTAACAATAGAAAAGAATAAGAAAGGTATTGCTTCAACAATGCATTTGAAATAGTTCTCAAATATATCAATGAAAGTCAAAAGACTCCTTGTTTCGACATGCCCCGTGAAATATGGATGACGACTAATAGCTGGACATGAAAAATGCGTGGCTTCCCTTTTCAAGCGAGGTGCAACTCTCAACCGAATTTGGTATTTCCAGACTGTACATCACGTGGTAGAGAGCTGCAAACGCACAGATTATCCCGGGAATCCGTCGGATCCAATCGAATGGATTAGAAAACTGAATATCTCTCTTTGACGTCTTTGAAGAATGTACTTGAAAGGTTGTATTTAATGATTATTTGTGTGCTTTCTTGCTATAAATTTCATTGCAACGTATACGAAAATGTTGTGTATAACTTTAAGCTGTGTGTATCTGCCAATAAATAAATAAATAAACTAAATATATCTGTGTTTTTTTGTAATTATCACGATTTTCTTGGATTTCCACTTACTCTTCAAATTGGTACTTTTACAGTCAGTATTGACACTTTCTATCTCTTCCTCGTTTTCCCTGAGATTGATCGTTGTGTTTGTTTTCTATCAACGTTCCTACCTTCAATTATAGCTTTTTTCTTCAAGTTCGTTTCTGTGCCCTTTTCGGGCTTACTTTCTTGCAAACATTATTCTCGTCTTGGCACTGGTTTTTTCTGTTCATCATTACTATGCTTATCTTTCCTATAACTTTTGATTGGATCTATCCTTTCCTTTTGCTCTTTCAGTTTCTCCATTTATTATACTCACTCATATTGTCTCCTTCAATCTGTAATTTTGAAGTTTTGCTCTTTTTATTCACATCGTATCTCATTTTTTATACTTTCGTAATTGATTGCAAGAAGATTATTTTACAATATCCGCATTTACAAACATTCTCATATTAATTTACTAGAAAGTACTAGACCTCACCATATTGTTTTCGTTTATATTGGCTCATTTTCTTTCATATTTTCTTCCATATTCATCGAAGTAAATTTAGTTGTCTTATTTTAATTACAGCAATTTGCCTAATGATAAGCAGAGACATAAGTATTTTTCTTACCTTGCTTGTGCAACAATGGCACATGATTTCATTATTAGTTATTTCATTGCATAGTTATTGACGATGTGAGTGATGAAAGTGACATTTTATTTTGCGAATAGGAAATATTGTGACACGAGGCTGATGGGTCGAGTAGCGCAGACCTATGAGCAAAATAAAATCTCTTTTACCGCGTATGTCATACACTATGGTTTAGACAGCTATACTGATATTTCTTTTCTTTTAATTCAAGTATACAAATCACTTAATGGGTACCATCTTACATTTTTAAGGCCACTTGTAGTTGACCAGCCCAAAGAAATTTTGTTTTCTTTGTTGCATTCACTGTTTTATTTAAACATATCTCTCTTTTAGTACTAGTGCTAAAATTTGAACATTTAGCCTGCTATACATGAACTTAAAGTGACCGCTTTTACTAGTGTCTGTGTAAAAATGATATATGTCAACGTTATTAGATCCTCCAGAGACTATGTAATATCCTAACCAAACGCAAATAGTATTAGGTCGGTAGGACGTTACCTTCGACTTAGCCTTTCTATTCGTCGTCTCCATAGTTCCCGGCCTTCGCGCCACCCTCGCATGCTCTTTGTTCCTAGCTTATCTCGCGTTCTCAGTCGCACGTGCGTTCGTGTTCTCGCTCTCATATCCGCTTCCATATTCCAAAGCGACCCCTTACCCTCGGCACAGCTGCCACCTCATAAGCCACCGTCGCGTCGCCCACCCAATTCACTCATTCCAGTTCGGCGCGTGGTGTGTGTCTCTGGCGCAGAAATTGCGGGCTTGTTAACGCCTTGTTGCCTTTCGTTGGCTTCTCGAACATTTCTGATTACTTAGAACGTCTCTCTGCTGTTTGTTCGGGTCGATAGTGTATACATGTTTGAAGAAGAGCTTTTGATGTGGGTGGCATGTAGCGTCGGTCAGATTGGGAGTCAACAGACTGTTAATTTGTTGTCATGTGAAGTTGAACATGGCCGAATGAATCACCGTATTGATAGTTCAAACGGATCCATTTATTGATCAATGTGATTCCGTCAGAAATGTCTATGTTGAAACTTAATTTAGATCGTTACTGACATTTCTTATTAAAAAGTATATTTTCTTCTTATAACTCCTTTAATTGCAAAGTGTTTTTACTTCAAGCGCTTCTTGAACGCATTATAATTGTACCCTTTCTAACAAGTAACAAGACAATGTGTGACAATGAAGTAAATAGAAACTTAACGCAATGGTAGTTTTAAATTCGATTATAATTATCATTCTCTAAAAAAGTTAAAAATGTAATATTGCAATTAACATATTTGTAATAGGAATGAAATTAACTTTGTTAAATATATGTTGGATAATTCCACATTTAATGTCTTCTGAAATTACTTGAAATTTCATACCATAAATGGTAATTAAATATTTGATTGGATCAAACTAAAACATACAGCATCATTCCAATGGAGTGCGTATAGCACACTTTGTAATTACAAACTGTTGTATTGAATTTGTGAACAACAATGTATGATTAATTATTCACGAATTCCAGAATCTAAAGAAAGTTATTAATGAATGTTATAAACGTGATATCATAATTTTCGTGTGGTTAACTTATGGTATCCAAATGCTAACCTGCGATCAGTGTTAGTACGTTTATCGAAACCCTTAAAATAAATAATGTAGTATATTATATAAAATGACTTATATATGCAATTACTTTCCCAATGGAAAATAAAGGAAAGAATTTAAACACGGAACATGTATACACGTGAATATATCTCATTTTTCAAGTGCAGGACGTTGAGTACAATCATCATCTTAGTGTTAATTATACTAGTCACAAAAATGCGTTGTTTCTCAAAAATACTTTTTCAGGAAAATATTGAAGATCTTTTCATAGACACAATATATTCATCCGAATGGTACTGATAATCGTATTACACTTATTTAACTACATGTATTCATTTTGTTAGTCGATAACCGTAAACCAAGAAAACTTACTGTCGTAAAATTCACAAAATTCAGCAGCATGCCTTTTCCAGTATGCAATAAACTAGCTGAACTACTCGGAGGTGGCCGGATTCTTATTTATCACAAACCTCTATTAGTCGAAGTAATTAATTTTTGTAGACCCCCCTCACAAACCCCACCACGCCCCGCCCTATCATCTTTCCCACCTTTTCATCTGCCCCGCCTCTCTCAGCCTCTCTTCCAACACTACCTCTTTCAACCCCTCCTCTTCCATCTTCGCCTCTTCCAAACCCTGCCTCTTCCGATTCCACCTCTTCCAAACCCGCATCTTCCATTACCGCATCTACCATCCCTGCCTTTTCTATCCCCACTTCTTCCAACCCCGTCTCTTCCATCCCCGTTCTTCCACCCCCTTTTTTATCCCCCCTTTTTCATTCCAGCCTTTTCCATCCCCGCCTCTTCCATCTCCGTCTCTTCCACTCCCGTCTCTTCCACTCCCGTCTCTTCCATTCCCGTCTCTTCCATTCCCGTCTCTTCCATTCCCGTCTCTTCCATTCCCGTCGCTTCCATTCCCGTCTCTTCCATTCCCGTCTCTTCCATTCTCCATTTTCCATTCTCCATTTTCCATTTTCCATTCTCCATTTTCCATTTTCCATTCTCCATTTTCCATTCCCCATCTTCCACCCGCCTCTTCCATCCCCTACTCTTTCATCCCCATCTTCTCCAAACCCTTTTATGCCATTCCGCCCTCTTCCAAACACGTCCCTTCTAACACCCCTCTCTATTTTCACCTCTTCTCTCCCCGCCTTTTTCATTCTCGCCTCGTTAGTAAGTTTCTCGTAATATTGACACAAAATTACATCTAATTATATGTAGGTATTTAAACTCAAAAATATGCTCAATAAAAGTACTAACCGTTGAACTGCGACTTAAATGTTTATAAATTCTCCAGCTAACTCCATCGATACGATTTCTTCAACCAAACGTCAATCTCTCAGGCACTCCCTCTCTCGCACTTCCTGCTCAACCACGTGACCGGGAGCATCGCTCTGACAGCGATCGCCGTGAATCAATCGCCGGTGAAAGTAATCGCCCGCGATACCCTTGATAAATATCAATATAATCAATTTCTTCCCATTCTGTTAAGACCTTTTAAAACGAGGGAAGAGAAGCGATTTATAGCTCTTCATTATGTTCCTTTTAACGCAGTGGCCCCTTATCTGGTAAAAAGTGGCCTCGTTTGATGGCCGGGAGGCGATTTGTCATCGGCGCAGAGCGGTTGCGTGGCGAGGCGGGGGCGGGGGAGTGTGGTTGGTGCGGGCGCGGGCGCGGGGGCGGCGAGGTTTGGGGTGGTTTGGGGAAGGGGCGGATGCGGCCATTTGTCGCGCCTGGCGTCGAGCGCACCCGCCGCTCTCACTTACGGCGGCTGCGACCTGGGCACCCGCACCGCGGCCGCGATCGGTCGCTGGGGGCGGGGAGGGGACGGTGCGGGAGGGGGTAATGTGGGAGGGTGGAGCGACGCGGGGCGCCATAGCCGTCATTGCGTCGGTCGCGCTGGGGGGTAGTAACCGTGTAGATGATGGCGGTTGCGAAGGCGATGTTGGAATACTACTGCAGACGGTGGCAGTGGTTGACTTGCTGATAAATGGACATTTGGTAAAAATAGGATTGATGGTAAAGGGACATGCTTTTTAGTCAATTCCTAAGTGACGTCTTTGCGTTTCCCAGGCTGATGTAGTATTTGCTGTGTAGAAGATGTGGAAGAGGGTAGCGATCGAGTTGGTCATGATGGCGGAGTAACGTTGAACAGAATTTTGTAGTATTTGAAGTTGAGAGACTTTCCGAGAGCAGAGTATCACACTATTTATTAATATAATTTTGTGCATCGTTACCGTGACTGTATTTGATAACATGATGATGCATAACAAAAATTAGCTAGCTAAGCGGTAGAAATGGCGAATGATAGTAAAGACGGCAACAAAGTAAATGGAGATTTTCATTGAAGTGAAACTGACGCTAAAGGGATTAATGTTTCATGTGAAAAACTGATATATCGTAGCCTTCATTGTTTTTGCGACGCTAGTTCCATGTCTTAAACTTGGACAAAAACTGTGTTGTAATATTGGAGAGGGAGATGAGAATGACGAGGATGTAAACGTTGCAAGAGGTAACACTTGCGTGTTAAAAAACGAACTAGAATAATGTTATGAATTTCGGTGTTTACGAGATGATTTGGTGTAATAATTATGAAAACAATGAAGACCATGGCAATGCTGATGAAAGCGAGTAAAGTGGCTGTCTGGTTCGTGGATGCTTTAGGCACTGAAATCGACTGCTTTGGGACTGGATCACTGCAGATATCAGGCCATAGATTATTTTGCCCACTTACATACTGTGCCATCCCTGCCATCTTCCTTGACTCCTTGGCTTTCTCCTGCTAATATTCATTGCGGATTGCAAAGCAACTATTTCGCTCCTTCAAAGAATTGGTTTTGAAGAATTCTTTCTTAGTGGTTGGTAACATACAATAAAATAAGAACATAAATATGCTAAATTTTACATTTTCAATTTATTTTTGAAAACGTTCTCAAATGTGACACCCATAAATTGAAATTGAAAAAAAATTATTACGCACATTGTGTTCTGACCCTTTCAATTTATCGTATTAGCACATTCATATTTCTTTCAATAATTATATTGTACTCTTCTTTAATGTCTGGTTGACTTAGAATATTCATACTTTATACATTATTTATAGTGATTTAACTTCCATTCATTGCAATAAAAGAATGTGCTGTCTTTCTTTTAATTTTATTGTCTCTTCATTTAGTAAGTTAGCATTTTTATTAGTAATTTGATACATCTCTATACACTGACGTATCTACGTGCATGAGATCAAGTTTTCGTAATAAAGACTTATCCTCTAATAGAACGCGCATCTCATTTTGGAAGTTGTATTTCCCATAAATACACCATACCACAACAAAAGTCATTCGTCAGTTCAATTACTTCCATTATTTTATACTAAGTTTTTTTGACGTTTCGAAACGTGTTATTAGGAAAATATGGATTTTCCCTTTCCGACGTATCCGGGCGTTTATGAAGTTTTATACAAAAAGTATCAACTAATTAGATAAAGTGTGAATTTTCATTTTCCGAAATATCTCAGGGTTCCAGGCTTTTAGGAAGTTTTGTTCAATAAGTATGAGCTAATTAGAGGAAGTGTGGATTTTCATTTTCCAAAATATCTTAGTGAATCGGGCAACCCTACACAACAAACAACACATTCCACGATCACGCAATTGCTTCCTCCTCCTCCTCACTCAATTGCATCCCATCCAATCGGAACCCCAAACTATTACTACCGATCAGGATCCTCCCCTCCTAACGACTTTTCCGCCTCCACCCCCCAAAACTTCCAATGTCTTCTCCCCTCGCGGCGACGCCTATCGTTCTTATCGTCCTCCTCCGGCGAGCTCGTTTCTCCGATTGTGTACGTCGCCTCCGCGCCATCACGTACTACATACACTCAGCTCCATGCCAGGTCCCTGGACACAGACGTTATACGCCCGCCCACGAATCACGCCCCCTCTGTCCCCGGCTCCCTTCTGTCTCTCGCGGACGTCGAACCGCACAATACTGCCAAATGTCAAAAACATGGCGAAAAATGAAAAACCTTATTTATTTTTCAGAAACTGCTATACAATAGGGTTTTGGGGTCGGTGAATACAAATGTGACATTATTGCTTTTAAAAAGAAATGAAATTAAAAAAGATGTTCTAAAAATGAAAATTGATTTGTTTTTCGAAAATTTCTATATGATAAGGAAGTTTACAGAATTCAAATCTGACATTACTTTTCCAAAAATAAAATAGCGGCTCTAATAAATTATAGTGCACTTGAAATAGAAAACAATGTTCTGTAATTGGAAGTCGTGTTCTTTTTCCAAAACTCTTATATATTAAAGTTTGTGAGATCTTTGAATTCGAATCTGATATTTGTTTCAAAAATCAAAATGGCGGATCAAATATGGCGAACATAATTATAGACAATACTGTTATATCAATAAAGATTGGTATTATACATTTTGATGTCACAGATTCTTTATTTACTGTTAAGTTTTGGATAACTATAAGACAGATGTAGAAAATAATAGATAAATATGAATTTTAAAATTAATTAACATGATAAAACGGGCAATATTGGGAATCTGATTTTGTAGTAATGTATTCAACAATGTATTTAAGGTATAGAAAAAAGTCATCGTCTGCAGGACTGCGTGGGACTTTCCACTTATGTATCATGAAAATTAGAAAGCAGATTTTACAAGTATTTTCATTGTTTAAATGATATAACAACAATAAAACACTTACTTTTAATAGTTTCTTCCATGGAAATGTAAGTCAAACTACTATAAACTAATCTGCGCGGTCGCATATACGGTAAGTGCAAACTTTCAACGTACGGTATGCGACTCGATATTCACGAGCGGTTGTAGCAGGTTAGTAAAGTCAACTGCTTTTATTGACGCTCAATGTGTAAACGCTCAATTTTAAGACGGCAAGTGGCAACCTAACTATTTATGGACTTAGAAGATCCCTATTTAAAACTTCTTTCAGGGACTTTTCGCCACGTTTTCGGCAGTTGGCACCATTGTGCGCCGCCCTCTCGCCGCATCCTCATCGGTGAAAGGCGGTCGGAGGCGCATTTCCCGCGGGAGCCGCCAGCCGCGCTGTCGTCACTCATCGCCCTTCCTGGCCTTCCCTGCAGCTGTGTGGGGCGACTCTAGCGAACATCTAGTGAAAGATTGCTTTCTCCTTCGGGTGTCAGAAGTTAAGGCCCCGTCTCAGGTAGGTATTTTGGAATATGGTGTTTGTGGTTGAGGATTATCAAAGCCTTTTAAGGAAAATTTGTTTTTATCTTTCATTCTGAAACAGTCCGTTCCATTGTATATATTTATTATTTGAGAGCGAGACCTTTAACTTGCTAAAATGTAGCGAATTACGTGTTTCGAAATGTTTTGTAAACATGCGATAAGCGATGACAGAGGAGCTATCACTACTATATATAGTAGTGATTAAATTCACGTATAAATCGTGTTTATTAAATTCATTTAATTCGTTAATACATCTTTTTCGTTGAACAAATATCTGACCATTCTTTATATTCTTAATCTCGTTCTTTTTCCTCCGTCATGCAAACATATTTTCTTCCACATCACGACTAAACGTCTCATTTCAGCAATGCTTAAAGTTATGGCATAAGTGTCAAATTTTTATTTTGATGATTAGATAATTTAACCATCGTACAAAGAACTATAACAAACAACATTTCAAACTATTTTAGTTGTATTTCAACAAGTTTAGATGAATTATTTCCAAAGCGGGGAATGAAGTGCACGAAGTGCACCACCTGCAAAATACAAAACTAAGTTCTAATACTTATAGCACAATAGTTTAATATTAATGTCATGGCATAGTGTATTACTGAAAAGAGTAAATTTTAGTTCAATATGAAAAGTACGAGGGTCATTCAAAACGTAATGTCTCCTGTTTTGTACTTCTTAAATGAAATTAGTTAAGGGAAAAATTTTAATGTGTAACTATTCTTCAGACCTTCTACAATCCACTGCAGGAGAAACATTCTACGTCAACATGTGGCGGCATAGCAGTAGTTTACAAATTCGGCGACATCGATATTCCTGAGAGAAAGCGTTGTGTGATTCATTTTCACCTTATGCATCTGAATGCAGAAGGTGAAATGTGACTGATGAATTACGTCGCATTATTTCCCTCACTTTATCAGAAGTTACCCACCGGACACCACGAATGATTTCACGGACTTGAAGTGACTTGCGTCGATAGACTGCAGACATCGACCTTCCTCTCCACCTTTCGTCAGGCAACGACCTTTGCCCTTCAGGTTCATTACCGACGAACTCGTTGACCAACAGTGCAGACATGCAGTATTGCATCACTGTACACATTTTTCGGTGTTTCTTGAATGCGAATGATCATATTATCTTCTGCATTTAAGAACTCAATCACACAATCTTATCTTATCTTATCGTATCTTACGAACATTGTCATCGGCCATTTTGCAAACGACTGCTCTACAGCCACATGACGCAGAAAGTTCTACTGTGGTGGGTTGTAGATGAAGGTTTTACGAATAGTACCAAACTTAAATTTTTCATTTAAGTTTTATGTAAGTAGAAAAAGAATAAGAGGCATTACTTTCCGACTGACCTCCGTATATGTGCACAGAAGACTTTCTCCGCGATAACCGTATTTAATCAAACTGCTTAAACTGAATTCACTGCAACCCAAGCCGCAATCCGTCTTTGTTCCCAACCCACGTCCAGGTTGGCGGCGTCAACTGCCTTTCACCATTCGC
Organism: Gryllus bimaculatus; assembly: GCA_017312745.1. NCBI lineage: Eukaryota > Metazoa > Arthropoda > Insecta > Orthoptera > Gryllidae > Gryllus > Gryllus bimaculatus. The sequence continues at coordinate 10,990,600 of BOPP01000012.1, forward strand.
CCTTCCACCCCCTCGCGACACCCTCGCCGCCGCGCTCGCCCTCGCTCGCCGCCGCCCAATCCCAGGGAAGCACGCTCCACCGCGTAGCACCGGCGTGGCTCGCCCAGCGATTGCGCCGCCCGGCCGCGCCGATTCTTTTTTGCTCGCGCACCTCCGTTGGCGCGGCGCCAACGCGCCAACCGAGCACCTGTTTCCGCCGCCGCCGCCGTCGTCCACCTTCCACCCCCGCGCGCCCAACCACCGCCCGCACGACCGTGACAACGTGCAGCCGCTGTCAAAGCGCTGCCGCGTTCGCCGCCTTCCTCGTACGGATTGCCTCGCGTTCGCCATCGGCTCTCCTACTCCCTCTGCGTCCACGGTCGCCATCGTTACTTTATTCGTCATCATCATGAAACCTGTAGTCGGTAACACCAACACCACCGCCGCCGCCCTCACAGACCCTTACATCGTCATCGACCCTTTCACCCCCCTTCATTGATCTCTCATTTTCACCACAGCCACTGAGTCACCATCGAAACTACTGTCGTCATCGTGACTAACTCCATAGTCATCATGGCAACCATCACCATCACCCCTGAACTTCTTGACTTCCAACCGCCTTTACGCTTTCCAACCCGACCACAATCACTGCGTCCACCGTTACTACACTCATCACCATCACGAAGTTCATAGTCGCAATTAATACCACCGTCATTCCTGCAGATTCTCGCACTACCATTGCTTCTTCTTCAGACCGGCCCTCCACTCCCACCACAATCACTTCATCAGTCATTATCGTTATTGCAGTCATCATTGTCACCAACCTTATAGTCGCTACTATAAACATCTCCACCAACTCAACAATCAGATGCTTTTATCTCACCTCGCCATCCTCATCACCCTTTCCACGAAGTGTCCCATTACCTCCAACATAACCAATGCATCCACAGTCAGTATCGCTACTAGCTGCATTCATTTTTGTCACAAACCTCATAGTTACTATCGTTAGAGTCTCTCCTATAAACCTCACCACCAACGCAGTGCAGAGGCCTTTATCTCGCCTCGACATCGCCATCACCTCTTCCACCACGCGTCCCTGCACTCCACCATAACCAGTCAGCATCATTTCTATCTACATTCATAACGGTCACCAACCCCACAGTCGTAATTAACCCTGTCAACACTGTCGCCACAACCATTTTTCCCCTCACACCTCCACCGCTGTCATTCTCACTGCAGTCATCGTCTCCATCGTCACCCCAGACATCGTCGCCATCGTGTTCATCATCATCACCACGACCGCCACATTCCCATTACCAACATCATACCGCTGCGCTCTCGGCCCTTGATCTCACCCTCACCATCCACGCAGCCCACAGCCCGTGTGTTCGCACCACCACCGCCATGGCCGCTGCCCCAACGCCCCCGACACCACCGCCGGCACTGTGTTTACCGTCACCACCATCACAATCATAATCACAATCACCATAGTCGCCGCCGTCACCATCAGTCACCACCCCCGACTCTTGCTCTCGTCGTCGTCGCCATCCCTATCACCGACACACCGCTTTCGAGCCTTTGCTACACTGCTGCCACCATTGCGACCTCATCACAGTTTCCAGAACCGTGCTCTCTGCCATTATCAACACTGTCCCAGCGTCGCGTTTATGATTTTCTCTTCGTTGGTGCGTCACCATCGTCATCACCAATACCACAGTATACAGTCACCATTGTTACTAGTAATCGTAGTAATTATTATCACCAACACCGTAGACATCAGTACTCGTATCACCACCATAAACATAATCATCACATCCCTTAGTACAGCAATTACTTCCCATCAGCACCGTCACTCCAGTAACCAGACTGTTTCAGCACGTTTTCAACACTATCACCAGTGTCACCACTCACCATTGTCGCCATTATCACCATCTCTACAACCATCGCCAGAATGCCACCTCACTCTCCGCTTGTGGAAAATCGCAGAAAATGTGGACTATCTATAAAATCTGAATTAGACGGCGATCAAGAAGGGTTGCCTCTGTCGTTATGGTCCCCACTAGCTCTCGAGACGTAATAGCCGCCCTGCGGGGGAGTTTAGGCTCGTATTTCAGCGCGGAATTAGTCCATCGAGAGCGCTCGCCAGGGGGCGATGGGGGGACGCAGGGGGCTGCACGGGCCAGCGGGGGGCCTGCGTGGTGCGCTGAGTCAGGGCGTCGCCATGGCGACCCAGTCGTTCTTCATACTGTAGTTCATACTGCCGACGGTAAACCGCGAGTTTCAAAATATGACCAAAGCGTGACGTGTTTAAGGAGTTAGGAGAATTTCAGGTATTTACTATTTTACAATTATTTTGAATTTTCTTATTGTTGCAATGACATATTTTATTAATTAATTTCTCCATTATTAATTAAACTTTCACTATAATGAGAGAGAAAATGTTATTATATATACTAATTCCATAATTTCAAATAGAAAAAATATTCTTCCAAAAATATGTTGTTTTTTTCATTCCTTCAAAAGATCTGTCTCATAGTTTGAAGACAGAAAACACTGCTCCATTACAGTACTTGAGTGTGGACGATTCTACCCATGATAGTGACAGGCTTACGTTGTACTAGGCAACTAATAACTTTATATCAGGCAGTTTGTTCCAATGGCACTCAAAAGTGACAGAATTCAACAAAAGGTTTACTAGATTAATTTAGGATTGATTATTTCCGAGAAAACTGTGCAGATCTTGAAAAGTACGCATGCGCAACATAGAACTCTCACGAGCATCTTTGTCGCTGAGGTATTAATTGTGCCTCAGCTGGCAGAGTTGAGTGTTACAATAAAAGCTAGTTTCCTCAAATAACAATATTTAACGTTTTCCGGTGTACCTCAGTAATTGTTGATTTATTTTCTTAAGACAAATAAATTATATAAGAGTTTTAAAACAATATATTTCTCGCAAATCCTTACAGTCTATTCCCCTAAAATCAGAATTAAAATTAAATACCATATGAACCAAAACAAATTAATTAAATGATTCAGAGTAATTTAACCTCAATTTGTAATTTACCTGCAATGCCCAAATCCCAAAAAAGCCTGTGTGTAAAACAGAAATCCTTTGACAGACCTCAGGTTGAATGAGAAGAAATAAATTAAAAAAGTAAATAAAGTTAATAAACTGTCATATGTAAAATTGCTCTTGATATTTCACCCTGATTGAAGTCGTAAACCTTTATATAAAATCGCATTGGGAGATCTATCGCAAGATTTCCATTCCTTAAAAATATGTTTCTAGAAGAATATTAAGCAATTTGTTTCTCCTTAAACACTTATCTAAAAATGTATTGAAGAAATATCTTTTTTTATTACCAGAAAACGTATACAGCAATATTTCATGAAAGCAATTACGCTATTTTAAAAACATTATTGTGGAGATACACTCTTGCCGCAATGAAACAGTCCCAAACACGAGCCATCAATCTCATCCACGATACACATCTACAACTACTTCCTTCATTTTATTTACGACATAAAAAGTCAGCAGGCGGTGATAGCATCAGTGCCATATTAATAGAACCTCCATTCACAAATAGAAAGTTGAGGACGGCATGCCGGCAACGACACGCAGACATGGCAGTCGTTCTCCAGTCGCAGCCAAACAGGAAGTCCTTATTTATGGGCTGACGTCTGCCTCCGCTGCGACGGCCGACGCCGTCGCGACGAGCAGCGTCCTCCTCGCTTCTGGAAGCTTCCGCGCGGCTTCGGCGTCGACGTGGAGCCTCCCCCGCCTGGTTAAATGCGTCTGCGCGCGGCACAGTGGGGGCAAATGAGGCGGAAGTCAAAGAAGGTACGAAGCGAATTATTCAATTTTTAACACTGGCATTTGGGGGTTTCCGAATTCGATTTTGGCGACGAATTTAGTAAATTTAAAAAGAGTGAATTCCATACGTGTAAAAATTGGATAATGGCAAAAAAATGAAAACAAAAAAATCAAAAAATTAAATGAAAAACAAAATAAATGATAAAGACAGAAGGAGTTCTAACTTCTGTGCGAACATAAAATAAAAATATTTTTAAAAGTACCGGAAAATTCGTCTTGAATGACGAGTAACTTCAGAGTTGGTATCAACTTAGTGCCGTGGCTGGAAGTGTTCCAGGTTCGAGTCTCACACGTTTCTGCTTTGTTTGCTGTTCCATTTAGCCACGGAGTGATTCTTGTTCTGCACGCTCCAGGCCCAAAGACTCCATAAGGAAGAGTAAACGCTCAAAATGTGGCATGTCCATTTCACAAAAATTGGAACCTTTAGTTGTTTTCCCTAGTATGTTAATCCCATAAAAACATGATATTGCATTACAATACATTAAGTAGTACTCTATTCGTTAAGTTAAAGACAATGTTGAAAATGTGTAAACTTGTGATATATTTTTTTCATTTTTATTGTAAAAGAGTAAAGTGAACGTTTCGTTTTGAATGTTACATTTTGAGCGCCCATGCTCCGATACTACGCCGGAGAGTCTGCCAGCGCCCTCTGTATCCCGCTGCGCCCTGCCCAGACTCGTCTACGGATCAAAATACCTCTCATTGGGCTGTCAAGCGAAACCATCTTGGAATGCGAACGATTTAACAAAAATAGCAATTTTAAAACCATATTGAGAACAAAAAATGACTCCAGAGAAGAAAGATGAATTAGTATCAATTTACTTTGTTGTAATTATAGGCTAACTGAAGTCGAGCATGATGAGAGTATCTTTCCCGATTCAAGATTTACAGGTTCAAAATTTATATCAAAAGTAAAAGTGTCATTAACACCACGAGCATAACTAATATTTTACAATGTTTCACAAAACGCAGATAATAAACATTTTCATATTTAAAAACATACTACAAAAATTTAGTCTTTCTTAAATGATATACGTTTGAACTAATTAGCGACAATCCATTTTTAAGTTCCCGTATACGTACGAAGTAATATATGTACTATAGGGAATGTTATATACTGGTGCGGAAAATCGATTCTGAGCTTTTAACGTAAATAAACGTTTTGGAGGTCCCCTGATACCGAAATTTTTTTTTCAAAACATCCGTCCGTTCATCGTTTGTCCTTCTATCCGTCCTTTCGTCCGTCAGTCCGGCGTCCGTCCGTCCATCTGCCCGTCAGCCCATCTGGTAAATGTGAACAACACTAGTGCCTAAACCATGCGAAGGATGTTTACAAATTGAAGAAAGCTTTGGCCATTTGGACTGAGCCGAAGCTCTGGGATTTTTAAAATTATCCATTAGTTTTTGGGGGTTCTTTACATGAAGTTCCTTGGACATATTTAAAATTTCCACAAAATCGGCTCTAATTTTTTCATTAAATTTAATGGAAGAGTAGAGCAAAATACAATTATAAAGGTGGCATAAGTCTGGTTTTCACGGTTTACCTTGAATTTTCAAAATTTTCAAAAGTTTGAATTTTTTCGGGGCCTTCCTACAACTAGAAAATTGAAGATAAAATTTTCCTTCTAACAATTTTTTCTCCATAGTAAGTTTTTTCATTAAGGTCGTGCACATTTTTTTTTTAAATTTTAATAGTTTCCGCGCAATATTGCGTGCAATATGTGCAATTTCAAAAAGTTACAAAAACAAGATTTTCTCAAAAAAAATTATATTTTTTCATTAAATTTTTGTTAAGAATAGTGCTAAATGTACTCTATAAGATGAGATAAATTTCACATTGCTCTAGTCTTTTGTTTTTTCAAAAATTACAATTTGACTTTTCTCTCGAGTCATTAATATTTACATTAGCGGCAATTTGTTCACACTATTATATTTAGGAGTACATGTGCTTTAAATGTCTTATAAATCTTCTCGAAAACTCTACCATTTTCTGTCAAAACTAGCTCAAATTTTCGCAATGTCCGAAACGCTCAAACGTCATTTTCTCAAAAACGGCTCAACATTTTTTCTTCAAATATTTCGAACTTATAGTGCTAATTCTACTCTTTAATATGACTTTTAAAGTTAATTTCGTTGTATTTTTTAATGATACAAATGCAATTTTTTTGAAAGATCTCTCACGCTGTAGATATGCACATTTCCAGCAAATTCTAAAATTATTGTACTTGTGAGTTAATGTACTTAAAATGACTTCAAATAAACTTTTTCTATAACAAAAATTTTCTGTGAGCTTTAAATTTCGAATTTACAGTAGCTCTTAAACGCCAGTTTTAAAAAACGGCACCAAATTTTTGAAAAAATGGCCATTTGGGGCGAGGTTTTACTTTTCTTTAATACTCTTAAAATAATACATCCGCTGTACATTTATGAAACCAAAAACCTGAAAAAATGTCAGAAAAATGTACTTTCGGCGGTGATAAATTGCAGCAGGCAAGAATTTGTGGCAACTTCGAAGAGCTAACCGAGACCAAAGTACATAGAAAACTGATACGGGAAAGTCTGTGCCATTCTGTAGAACCGCTAGTACAACTTTTGGCCAGTTTTTTTTCCAATTTGCCACCACCGTTCGGCGAGCCGTGGCGCGGCGTTCCGGTCGCCTGTCGTCCTTCCTCAGGCGACCCTCTCGATTATTTATCCCGCCCCGCACCCCGATTGGCCCGATCACATAATTAGCCAATCACTCAGCCGCTCTTTCTTAATTTGCGCCCAGCGGAGGGCAGAAGAGGGGCTCTCGGCAGCGTTTGATTATTAAGCGAGCTTTCGTGCGCTCTCTTTCCTGACGTACTGGTTTTCCCCTTTTTAACGCGTCTTGTAGTTCTTTTGTCATTGAATTTACCTGGATTAAAACTGGTTTTTATGCCGCTATTGCTCTATGCTGTTTACTTTATCTTGCACGTAGAATAGAGAGAAATTTTAGGGGCCTTGAAAGTGTTTTAACATTTGTCCCTCCTCTCTCTCTCTCTCTCTCTTTCTCTCTCTCTCTCTCTATCTCTCTCTCTCTCTCTCTCACACACACACACACACACACACACACACACACACACGCACACACGCACACTTTCTCTTTCACGATTTCTTTCTTTCTTTCTCTCTCTCTCTCTCTCTCTCTCTCTCTCTCTCTCTCTCTCATTGCGCATCTCTGTCCATTTCTCGGTCTGACTACTTTTGTACTGTCTATACTTCGGTCTGTCCATCCGTCTTTCTGAGAACAACACTAATGCCTAAACCAGACATTTACTCCAAAGCGGATAATCTCTGACTGATGAGGTCGAATGCGACACCCTTTCAAACGCACCTTTTAGTTTTTGTGGATACTTCACATTAACACGCAATAGCATTTTCTTAAATTTTCTCAAAATGAATCATAATTTCTTAACATAGTTTATAGTCTTTGTTACTTCTTATGAGCATCATGGAATGACTTCTGTGATATTTGGACACATTTCTATTTCATTTTTTATTATAGTTAATTTGTCTCATAGGACCCCTATGGAAATAGCATCATTTTTTAAAAGAAACCGTCACTAGCCTGTTTTTATCACCCTCACCATTTATAACAATTTGCGTACTGCTCTTCGCAATCGGCTAAGCCCTTTCACCTCCGCTCCTTGGCGCCTCGTGATTGACGGAATCCATTGCTCGCCTTTTGTCTCACCTTGTACCCTGGCTCGACGTCCTTTGTCCATTCTTCGACCTGCCAGTCAGTTCTCCCGCGCCACTTAATTGCTCGCTGTACTGACGACGCGAGCGCCTGCGGCGGCCGTTGACCCAATTAGGGATCCTGCCGCCCTCTCCGCTCTAGGCCCATCCGGCACTCTTGATGAAATTCGCATTTATTGTTTCAAACCTTCCATATCTTACGGATAGCATTTACAATAAAGTAGAGCTCGTGTAAAAAAATTAATCCCTTGAAAAATTGTAAAACCGAACAAAAAGACATAATTTTAAAAACGGAATACTGTACAAATGTTTCAAAACCATTGCAAACAATATTAGTGGCTTCATACACATTAGATTAAAATATAACAATACAACCTGTGCAAATAACTGCTAAAACCGAAGTTCATGTCAACGCTGTCACTTGCTTGCGTTTTGTCAAAAGATTTCGATTTCAAAGATCATTTCGCGCCATAAGTTAACATATTACAATAAGTCACTTTAAAATAAATTGTACTCTCACATGAATAGTGCACTGATATCATATGCAGAAAATATCATATTTCAACGTTCTGTCGAATGCAAACTACAATTGCGAAAGCGGATTAATTTGAAGAAATAGAACTCATTATTTCATAAATACTACACTTGAGCGCTGGCAACGTTTTCATGAAGAGTTTATTAGTGAAATTCTCTTTTTTACACTGAAAATGAGTTACGACTTACTTTACCCATTGACGCATCCCCTTCCTCAACAAGTCAATGAATCCACCCTCCCCGTGCTGCCCCTCCCCCCGTCCTAAACGCTCCTAATTGATAACCACGGCTATCGGTAGGGGCTTTCCAGGGCATTTAACCTTCAAACTAATTAGAGTTGTCTATATTGACAACGGCATTCAGAGCTTACACTAATCTAATTTCAGGACGTACTGCACGGCTTACGGCGTCGTGCTTGGCTGCGCTAACGCGGCAGAAAGCAATGAACAATGCGGTTCGCTTCACGGCTGGCTTCGCGAAAGCCGCTTGATGACAGATTTCGGCGTGTTCGGCAAGATGAGTTCGGAGGCAGCAGCACTATCCGTTGTACGAAACGTGCGCAGCTAGAAGCGGAAATTGGCGCTGTTTGGGTTTACGTACCGCGAGCTAATATTGACGTTGAAGGACGGCAGGAAAAGGGGAGGACGTTGGAATGAGCGTCAGTCCCATTGTGTATGTTAGGCGTTCACAGATCTGCTGATGATATATGGATTCCCCAGTGCGGGTGGGAAATGGGATGGAGCAGACTGATCATAGAGTGATGGGGTCCTGAAGGGGGAAAATGGTCAGCCTTGTGCAGTCCTTGCAATATGTTATCTTATCGGTTTTCTGTAGTACAATAACACATGTACTTTCATTTAAAAAAAGCTATACAGAAAGTAACAAAACCGTATTTTTTTTAAAGGTACTTCATATATTTTGGAATCGGAACGATATGATAAACATGTTTTAATTTAAAAGTTATAGGGCGCTCGAGAAACTTCAAATGATTAATTTAAAGAACGACAACCTTTATTTACAACACGTTTTGTTGAACTTGGCATGAGCTATTAAACAAATGCACAGTAGGCAGTGATTTATCGTTATCAACATTTAATATTTTACGTTTACATATCCTCTATCTTTTCACCTGACCCTCCCTGCTCAAATTAAATCAGTTTACTACCGTTTTAGGAAACCCTGCCCCTCACCCGCACTCATTACCCTATTACTTAAACCATATTATTCCCTTTGACAGTAAAACACATTTCTCACGTCGGTAATTGCAAGGCAACTCAAACCTTTCCTCCTCTGATCACTTTTCAAAATACAGACATCCATTTTATTTCCTTATGTTTCGTGTGTTGTTACTGTATTTTGAGTTTTTTATCAAATATAAAATCAAGATTTTCTAAATATTAGTTTAAACTCCTTCAACTCCCTAATATAATGGCATTCTTTCCTCCATCCCAAACTAAAATGAATTTAATTTAATTTAAAATTAATTTATTGTTGCAAACCTTCCATGTCTTATGGATTGCGCTTTCAATAAAGTAGAGCTTTTAGTATAAAAAATAAATCCCTTTATCCCTGAACAAGAAGTGACCTCCACGTAAACCTCAATGTAATTGACATTTATTTGCAACTTACATGTCTAAAATAAAATATTTTAAACCATTATCATATTGCGGAAAATTAAAAAATCCAGAGGGAATATTGCTACGTAAAAACGCATAAATAAATGGTTTTAAATTAATACTTCAACTAAACGTTGTAATCCCCATGTCGTAAATAAAACTTAGTTTGTTGAAGTCTGATTTTTTTCAGGCCACTACGTAATCAGTGTTCCTACACATGTTGGACCCTCCCCCCCCACAAAAAATACTTTCTCTCAAGACGTCTCGGCTTTAGCAGGAGAAGGGGCTTTCGCCCGCCAGGCCGATTTCTATTTGGGGCCGCAGTGGACTGGACGAGCATCTTGACTGGGCGGGCTTCATCAAACGCTCGGCGCCGCGAAGGGCGAAGGACACCGCGTCTTGAGAGTGGCGCTGCCGTCACCACCGTCTTCCCCCTCCCCACCCCCCTCCCCCAGCGCTTTCATTTTCGCTCGAAAGCGCCTTGTCGGCCGCGCCCCCTTCATCTTTGCGACTGGCCTCTACCGCGTGGCGGACTCCGTTTCTTCACTCTCTGCCGTTCACGCAGCGCTGTTCCACTCTGCCCTCCATCACATCAGTTCATCTTTCGACCGCTCCCCCCTCAAGGCGCCCTGCTCCCACTTATCCGCTTGTTATTACGTGCACTCCCCTTCAATTTGTCACTCCTGTCGTTACTCCAACCTCTTCAGCTCTACGGCATGTTAGACCCAGAAATGGCTGTACTGGCTCCAGACCGACACATCTCGCACCACGTTTGAGAATTGAATAGACGACACAATTTTTAATCGGCAGCAAAATCTCTACGGCAACGTTCATTTCATAGCAGCATTGTTAACCGGGAGGTTCTTGTGTTTGAGATTCCAATTTTCGACTCTAGGCAGATAGTTGGATTGATTACAATCTCTGGAAGTAGGGTTAACAGCTAGTTGCTCTGACAGGTAGTTTTCTATAATTTCTATAATGAATTCTAGGCAAAAGCCAGAACAGAAATCTAAAAAGAGGCCACGAACCATGCACGATCTTTCCTTCATTTTTGTCTGGCAAACTTACGTGCGTTTCACACTTATATAACCTGCACTGTACGCATGGCGGGCGATTAGAGCTTGTACTTGCTGAGGTGAGGTCCGTCCGTGGAAGATTCCTGGAGGGGGGAAAACTGACATGAAGGATTTAACATTTGAGCGGGAAAGGAACTCTGCCACCACTGGGATACAACATCTAATACACAGCCGAAAGACTCACAAATTCTCTCTTCGTTATCCATACACGACACAGTTTTCAATTTCCATCATCACTTCAGGCCTTCCGGTCACTCATATTGCACTTGTGCCGAACGTGTGTACGACCACTTCCACTGGCAGCGCCGCCACCCCGCTCGCGTCCACTCCACCAGCGCCGTTCCTTTGGCGTCGACCGCATCCGCGTTCCGCTCACGAAGGGGCGCCGTTTTATCAAATCTCATTCTGGGAAACTGATACGGGCGGAAGCTCATCGCTGCAGGCGCTGCTCCGAGGAGATTGGGCCTCTATTGTCCAGCGGCCGCAGGGACTTCGCCTCGACCACGCCCCCAGACGGCCACCGCACATCCCCCTCCCGCGGACGCTGTATGTGGCGGCCGCCGCCCTCGCCGACCTGCTGCTGCTGCCGCCCGCCTTGAACCCCCCCTTCCCGCTGGCGCCCTAGCTACCATGCTGTCGCCTCCGCTGATGCAACCCGCGCACCCGCTCCCTCCGCAGCTCATGCCAACGGCGACAAGCGCCAGTGCGTTGCGTCGACTCCGCCACGCCGCCAACGGTGTGTCTACCACTGCTCCTGCTCTGCGGCTCCATTCCCCCTCTCCTCCGCGACCCTTTCGCTTGTATAATCTTCGCTCACTTACCCTACTCCATTCTCGTTCCCTATTCCGTCTCCTTATCGTCCTTCTTACCCGTGGCGTTACCCACCACAATCCCTTCTCCCACCATTTAGCACCTCACTCATCCCCTCCTCGCCTCCGGGCTGCCTTCTCCGCTAGTCATAGTATTACAGCCATGCCCGCCATTCCGATCACTCCATCACTTCTGCCCCTCATGTAATCAATTCGTCTCATCCCCGCCCACTTCTCCAATCGTCACATCCTGCCTGTCTCCTCCGCCATCCTTCCCGTTGTCGCCTTTGCATCTGCCATCAGTTTTTGCTTTTACACGCAACGCTTCAGCTGGAATACCCTTTGACACACTTTTATTGTTTGCTTCAGCTCCGTGCAAAAAAGATTAGTTCCCCCAATTTTTTAACTGGCTGAAGAATCTATGAGCAAGTGTTTTGGAATAACTGTCAATTCGGTCCTTCGTGACTTACTGCCTGCGCTACGCGGAAATCGCCGCGTGCGTTAGAAAATAGAGCTTGTCCAGATGAGGACGGGACATGGAGGAGATAACTGAGGAGAAATGCCATAACTGACGTGAACTCGGTACCGGATCTCACGTTTCAGTGAGGGGACTCCACATTCTATCAC
>BOPP01000012.1:11005250-11017110 GCA_017312745.1 Gryllus bimaculatus
GAGGGGGGCGGCGGCGGGGACGGCGGCGGGGATTTTCAACCGCTCAGCGGATCGTGTGTGGCGCGTTCGAAGCCCCATTGATTCATTGCTTCTCACCATGCCTTACGGGAGGAAAACAAAACAAATTGAACCACTCTTCTGAATGTTCTGACAAGTAGGCCTGAAAAATGGGACCTTATTAATTAAATTCATTTTTGTCACTAACCGAAAAACATTGTAAATAGTGAAAAATTGTAGCGATCAGAACATGAAAAAATAGGTTTTTCCAATCCGGAATAAGAGTTATGACAAAATTCACTTTTTGTCAGTTTTTGAAATATTTTGAATTCATAAATTGTATAATTTGATTTAACGAAAAACGATGTCATAACCGCGTAGATTTTAATGTCAAATTAAGTTTCGGTATTTCTCTAAGTGAAGAATTCTTTACATAGCACGTATGTTATTCCTTATCGATAATTTCAATTTTTGTCATTTCTAATGCATCTAACAGCTAGACGTAAATAGTTAAATCTTATTTTTTACTTTATTTTAAATGTGAATATGTTGTAGTAATAAATTTTAGTTTTATGTGCATTTACTTCAGTGGTCTCTTTTTTGTGAATGCGTCAATACATATAAAACAAAAATTTGAATATGAAAATATTTTGTCAATTTATTCAGAGACCTGCAATATTTCTTTTTGAATGACCTTTGAAAAACGTTGTCATAAAATTTTGTTCTCCCTAGGTGTTCATAATATTACGAAATTACGCTGACCTTTACCGCCATCGTTATTTCGGAATATAATCACTCCAATTTCCCCGGAAATGTGTAATCGATAAGTGATTTTCTCAAATTATGAATGTTCTCTCGGAATACGGTGTAATTTCTCTTCGTCAACGCCAGCAATTTGTTCGGCGTCAGGTCGAGATGCGAGTAAATCTATTTCAAGCGGCTTGACAATATCATTGTGCTTGAGTGATGGTCCGCTGCTAATTCTTTAACCGATATCCCTCTCAGACCCCGCTGGGCTAAATCTGCGACCCACTGCCCTCTTTCCGTGGCCTTATCATGCCTTTGATGATTGGAATGAAATTATATAGAAATCGATGAATTTGAGAAAAACCGCTATAATAATTTGTTGAAAAAATTCTACTCTTATATACAGGTTTTTAGTCATTTCAAAATAAAATAAAGTAAGGTGTTTTCGTAGACTTCTATACCGTTTAAATAGAGAAATGTAGTCCAGGATTCTACTAAAGCAATTTTATTGTTTTGACATATTTGTTGACAAAGTAAGAAAACAGATGTACATACCTTGAATAGCAGCATGAATAAGATTATGAGGAAAAGCACTCACTTCAATCTACATTGTGTCAATGTATTAAATTCTGAAACTGGTCGGGAAAAATTACTACTCAAACTGAAGACTTAATCTGTGGGAATATATACTATATTTAACCTAGACCCTGCGTTGGCACTGATAAAGTGTCGAATCGGATCTCAAAACATTGGTTATTTTATATAAAACAAAATTTAGATCTTCATTGACTAATTGACAAAACACACAAATATAAACTATATCCATTACTTAAGAAATCATCCCTATCTCAAGTACACACATCTATTCATCTCTACCAAACAATGATACAACCTGTATTATGTTACGCATCTCCAGTCTGGGCCGCAGCATCGAAAACCAAATTTCACAAAATCCATACGTTCCAAAATAAATACCTAAGAATAATCACAAAATCACCCTCGTTTAACCCAAACTCTCAACTCCATCAAGAACTCGGTATCACCCTCATCACTATACATTTCTACCATCTATCCACACACTTCTATAGCAAAACTTCTCGAATACCTTCAGCTACCGATTTCAAACTAGGTAAACAGAACCCTCATCAACGTTTGAAAAAAAAACCCACAACATTTTTTGACCCTACTTTAGCAGACTGGAAATCATTAGCCATTACGAGTAATATAAAGTGCTTCTGAAATGAAATAACCACTCTGAAAAAAGATCATGTAAACTTGCTGTATAAAATTATCAAATACTTTATCAGTCGTTTACGGCTGGTGAGGGACACAAGCCAAAAAATAATAAATAAATAAAATAAAAAATCTAAAGAATGAAATTCACTGCATTTCATAAATACTGGTATACTCAACCTCCACTCTCATAATTCTATTTCCTCGTACTCTATTTCCCAAATCAAGTAAAATAAGTTACAAAAGTAAGATGTGACGGAGGAAATTGGAGGGCGGGCCATGTACACAAGACCAATGTTGCAGAGATTCCCGTATGATGCATGGGTTGTTGCATGATTAGCTTTCCCATTTGAACATCATCACATTTGTAATTTTCTATCATTACCAGCTGATTGTGTCAGTTATCACATCCGCTTCAGCGTCTTTGTCGGTGAGGTTCTAGGGTTCCAGTCCTCACGAAGGTTCGACACTACTTAGCATGTTCGAATTCAGAAACTGCCTAAAAACGAAATTCTAGCGACTAAATGCTCCGATGCTCTTTCATTAACACCATGCGAATGCTGGAGCAGTACTTTATCAAATAGACCGCGGGTAATCGTTCTTTTTTCTCCCTTGACTATTTTGTATTAGCAAAATAGAAACAAAGTTTATTTTTTAAAATTTCCTATTACATACAATTAAGAAACACAGGAATCCAAGCTAAGTAATAATAAACAGTTTAGTTACTGCATTTATTGTAATAGGAGTAATAATATTATTAATAATAATATTAATATTAATATTAATATTAATATTAAACATATTTTTTCATATAATTACAAGTTAAATAATACTGTCTTCTAATACTTTGAATATCCATTTTCTGTTCATTGTTGTTTGATATTTTTTCACATTCTGACAACTATATCAATATACAACACGTGTAAGTTTTAAGAATTTTTGTCAAGGGACTCCATAACATATATAATGATTCGCCAGTTCAGCATTCCTCGTTTACGCTGTCCAATTCTCATTATCCACAGTTTCTCTTTTCCCTCCCCCTCTTTCCTCGTGTTCGTATCGCGGCGTGTGCTCGACGCCACACCCCTCCATTGACGGCTGCGGACGAGAAGGCACCGCGTTGACGTCAGTACAATATCCTCTTTGCCGCGGGAACGCCCGTGACACGCGCGAGTATTAAATATGGATTTCCAATAGCTCGCGTGCGGAGACGGAGCGCGGCCTTGGGCCTACAAATCTCCGCGGCCCGCCCCCGCCCACAATCTCGCCCCCCGCCCCCGCAACCGCCCCACAGACCGCCCGGCGTGCCGTGTACCCAGATGATCCTTCGTGTCCCACCTGGGGAGCTGAGGTCGAGTAGGCGTTGAGCAGGTTTTGGAAGGGGATCTCCGTTATAACAGGCGATTCAATGGGATTTTACACGAAACCATATTCTTTAGAGAGGGAATTAGGTATTTGTTTTCAATGTCTTTTTGAAATACTAATGCTAATACTAATAATACTAATACTAATACTAATAATAATAATAATAATAGTGTTATTATTATTGTAATATTATTAGTAATCTTGAAATAGTTTGGTTTGTCAACTTTCCTTTATACATTAATGAAACACTATACGACTGATATGTCTTACTTTTATAAAGCCAAAAGACATTAACATCGATATGTTTTTAATATAAAATGCAATTAAATAAATTTAGTATTAGTTATAATAGATATTCGTCAGAATTATCTGGAATTTTTGGCATTGAATACTAAACAATTTGTGAATGGCCATACACATGGAAATACACATGGTCTACCAAACATTATGCGTGGGGGGGTGGAATTAGACCCCTCGTACTGAGAGAAGGAAACAAACCCTACCGCAACTCTAGATCTCAACTAATTGTACGGAGTGTCGAAACATCCTAAACTGGAATGCTTAGACTACATTCTAATGAAGATAGGAGGGTTAGGTTTCTGGATATTGGGAGAGAAATTTAAAAAAATATATTTGAAAGATAACGGAGAATAACAACTGAGACAAAACCGCAAGAAACCAGCCTGATTCACAACAAATTATGCTAGCAGGGACGTAATTGGAACCCCAGTACTTAGAGATAGATACTCACCCCAAGTACAGCTCCAGACCTTAACTACTGGTACGGAGTGTCGAAATATCCTAGACTAGAATGTTGAGTCTATTTTACTACTAAAGTAGAAAGATGGGTTAGGTTTCTGGATATCGTAAATGAAATTAAAAATATTTAAAAGACAAGAGAAGAAAAATCTCGAGAAAACATCAACAATCCCACGTGATCCACCACAAAATTTCACACACAGGGATGGAATTGTAATTACGGTTCTTGAAGATGGAAATTCATCCTAGTCTCATCTCCAAACCTCAACTACTTGTACGAAGTGTCGAAACATCGTAGACCCTCGCGCGAGGCGTGTAGCCCGTGCGCGGTCCCGTGGGACATAACTCTCGGCAGACGGCGCGCCTGCCCAAGTAAATCTTGGGATTTCCTGGCCCCTCCTTCCGGCGCACAAATCAAATCCCGCGGCGTGGAGCCGGGCCGCGAAAAACGTCGCCGCTGGCGTTTATATTATTGTACAGCATCTCGCTGAAGATGCGATTTACTGGGCGGAGGTAATTCACCTTTCGCCGAGCAGGGAATTTCGCGCGATATGAGAATATGGCGCCAGCCGCGTGTTAAATTCCGTTCGGTACGTGTGTGTGTGTGTAGGAGTGTGAAGAGTTGCGAGGGTGCACGTATGTTGCCTTGAGGTTTATTTTGCTGTTTCTCAATGTTTATCACTTAAGTTAAAATGATGGGTTTGCGATGTAATTTCTGTAAAAATTGCTTTCTTTCATCATATATTTTCGATGTTATCGTTACTGAACGTTAAACTATATGTTCCTATTTAGTGTGGTCATCCCATGGTATAGTGGTCAGTCTGTTCTAGGAAACAATTCAAATCCTGGACGTTCCATCTTGAATTTGTAGTGGACCAAGCCCGAACAATAGTAAAAAGCTTTTGTAATATTTTTGCAACTATCAAGAAACACGAAAAGCTAACTATTACGGAAGGTTGCATGATTACTTCAAATGTTGTTTTTAAATTTTTTTGTGAATTGTTCAAAAAACATGGCAATAATACTGAATTAGCTTATTTTCAAAATTTGTTTCCAACATAAATATCAACTGTTCGTTATTTTAATTTTAAATTCTATAAGAGCATTGGAATTGGTATTGAACAAATAAATACCTTTCGTTAAGTAATTCTTCCCTTTATATGGAAAAAGAATGATAGGGAAGAGGGTGGAATTTAACATGCGAGAGTTCTCACACGGGTACACTAGTCATATATTTATAATCACTTAACCATCAAAACCATTCTATTTCCTGGGATGGCCATAGGAGTCAGGCACTGTTATCTTAATGAAGAATTCACTAATTTACTTTTTTCATAATTTTTACGTTATTCGTTTTTCATTTTGCAAATATGATCAGTTGAGTTCTGGGGAATAAAATGTATTATTGCGTACAATATTTGCAGATTACATAAAAATTAAGATAAAAGTGTGTGTTAAAGTGTATAATAAAATAAATAAACAGTTCAGAAAAAAGGAGAGAACATGCTTTCTCATTTAAAAAAATATAGTAATCCCTCAACCTTTGTGAAGGTAAGGACTCTAAACAAATCGCAAATGTTAAATATGTAAATGTTGATTCTATCTTCTAATGAATAAAAGGTGGATTAGGTTTCTGCATATCAAAAAAGGGTACAAAATGAAGATAAAAAACCAATAATTGATAAAGAATTGCAGTAGTATTGAGTAAGAAAGCGGTGCAAGAAACAGAATCATCATTTCCAAAACTCAACATTTGAATATTATTTCAAAGTTTAAACATTTGGACATACTATTTGGTTATTTTTGTTTGTCTCCCAGACATAGAGTTAAAAATATGGATGTGCTGCTACTTCTCTTTCTCCATTTAGTTTCAAAATTCATTGCATGTTCGAATCCCATTTGAATGATTTTTCCAGCAGAACTTTTTCAGGTCAAGACACTTTTGGCACTGTAGTTGCTCAAGGTTGCAGCTTGAAATCCTCTCCTCCAATTTGATTCAAGTGAATTGAACTACTTCACAATTGTATTATTCTATTATTCTGAATTGAAATTCCAAGAACACATTTTTGCAGAATGTGATGCTTTGAACTTCGGTGTCTGTCTAGTTGAGGTCCCAGGTGACGCTGTTAAAGAAACTGAACTCTTCTCGATTTGAAGATAAATTTAAAACAACCAAATGACGCGCTATCAAATGTTTTCATTAGAATTTCTCAAAGAGCAAATATTCGAAACACACACTCCTGAGGACAGAATTCGCAGTTTTTGAGTCATTCCTGTACTGACAACATGTTCCCACGGACTTGACCCGCGGATATGACAAATGGCATCCGCGGACTTCGTCATATGAGTTTAATTCAATTACTAATTTATTAATTCTATTTAGTTTTTTTCTCCTGAATCAAGTAAAAATGTAAAAGTAGCTACACGTCGCAGGATGTACTGTTTTTTTTATTAAAAACCTTCTTGGAAAACGAATTATAAATTACTAGATTGATAACAAAAATGTATAGTTCCAAAAATCGTGGAAGGTAAATTGCACTGCATAAAGGCGGTCACCACATATCTATTTCCAGATGCAGTGATGGATACATTGCTTCCTGAATTAAACAAAGGAATCCTCTCTACAACATGGAAACCAACAAGGAACGTAATTCATGGTCTCTTTTTATTTAAATGTTCCTCGAACAGCACTTGAATCTTAACGAGCAAACCGATAGAGCCCGCTGGGAATATACTAAGTTGAAAGCTCTTGAGTAAGTGACCTAGAAAAGTTGAAGCCTCATTATTCTGACCTTAAATCCCAGCAATCGACCTGACGATTAAATAGTTTCTAGCTTAATAACGAGATACAGGAATTCATATTTAATTTTATTTCTCTTTCTCTTGTTTTAAGTCTAACGTTTTCAATAATATGACATTAGTATTGTCTCCAGCCAGTTACCCCTAGAAGGAAAGGTAAAATTCACTAAAATTAAAATAAACCCCAAAACTATTAAATATTCTAAAACTGCTAACCTTTTACAACAGCTAATCATAGAGATGTTTTTAAAACATTTTAAAATATATATTAAAATTAGTGTATTAAATTAAAAAATAACTGATAAAAATTATATAATTTAATTTATATAATCGTAAAATCACAGATCTTTTTAGGAACAGATTTTTTATAAACACCAAACAAGAATCAAACAAAATCGAGCCCGCAATGTATATTCTATCAATTATTATATCCATTATTGCAGACCACGGTGTAAGAAATGTATCTGGACCGTGTTTGAGACGTTAAACCAAAAACATGTACGTCAATATTTTGTGGCGTACATGTTTTCGTTGTTCAACTTTGTTAACTTAACGAAACGTACCGAAACTAAACGAAATTTTACAACACCAAACAAGTCAATCGAGCCCGAAAAACACAGTCAACCATCAAAATTCTGCCTAAAATGTTTTCTTCAACCAAAATCGTTGTTTTCATTACTTCTTTATTCCTACACAACTACATAACCGGACAGCTCCAGTCTCCACCGAGTCCGTGCCCGTTGCAACATCGAGGCCGCTAGGCGAATCGTTTGGAGCCAAACTCAGCCCTGGCGGCGTCCACACACTCAACGATCTGGTTGGGATTGATGGTGGCACAGTAAAAGTTTAGCGAACGTAAACTTCAAGAAAGAAGAACAACTATAAACTTTATAAACTTTCATTTG
Source organism: Gryllus bimaculatus (assembly GCA_017312745.1). Classification (NCBI taxonomy): domain Eukaryota; kingdom Metazoa; phylum Arthropoda; class Insecta; order Orthoptera; family Gryllidae; genus Gryllus; species Gryllus bimaculatus. Next base: position 11,013,056 of record BOPP01000012.1, read on the forward strand.
TCCTCCAGCTCATTCTAACTCACTCAACCTACAAGTACATGGCAACATTAAATCTCTATTCGTTTATAACTGTACATTTCCTTTCATTCACATTAAAGGGAGACAATCCCCTGAAACCCGTTCTGCTCCCGCATGTAGTTGCACTCGCTACACGGCACCTCCTAACGTGTGGCACCCCTTCAACATCATATGTTTGAAATCGATGAACTTCGACACTCTTTGACTGATCTTCCTGAAAATTGGCACATCTACGAGTTTTTGGTTGGTGTTGGGCTTGCTAAGTGACGCTGTGTGAGACCGAGGACAGGAGGAGCGGGCGTATGAGGAGGATAATGCAGTAGAAATTAAAACTCTGAAATTACGAAAAGAGGCCATTAGGGCCGCACGTGGAAGTAGAAAAAATCTGCATGTAGAGAAAGATATAAAAAGATAGAAATTGAAATGATAGAGAAAGACGGTAATCAGTATGCGATACACTGAAGCTGTATTCAACGCGCTGTAAAGTAAGTAAATTGAAGACATTTTAAAGTAGTAATGGGTTCAACGTCAGTAGTTCGCGAGAAAAGTTATTAAATTCGGTAATTCAGAACAGAATGAAGAAAACCGAGTAGTTGTTCAGTGTGAAAATTGGGAAAACATTTTAAAACTATCAATTCCAGGTGGCATTCCCCACAAGTAAGAAAGCAAGAAGCGACAGACGAGTCAAAAAGGGACTCGACTGCTTACATATACAAATTCTTGCCCCATCGAACAAAGTCAAATAATCAATAATAAAACCTCCGGGGGTTCAACTGATGTCACTCAGTGCGTGTGGCCGGAAGGTCCTAGGGTTCGAATCTCGTTGTGTGGTAGAATTTTCGACACTACCTTGGTAGCTGGGTTGAACTCAGCCGTTGTCTAGAGGAGAATTCTAGTGGCCGGATGCTCTCATCGTCTTTTCTCCAATCAACACCAGGCGAATGCCGGAGCAGTCCACTAATCCCATACTATACCACTCATACTCACATGCACTACACGACCTCACTTGTCGGGATCTGAGAGCTTGTCTCGGCTGGGGCGGTGCCCCGCTGGTGGGGAAACACCTGGTTGGGGAGAATCCACGCAAACCGTCATAGGTCGGAATCGGATCTCGCCATCCAGCGGAGGAAGATCACTGTCACCTCCCGCGTTTTTAAAACACGCATTATACTTACGGGACCTTAGCCATTGACACGCCCGGAATTACAAATCCATCAATCAATAACGCCTGTCTTTCGGGACCGGCGGGCATAGCACTAAAGCGGTGGACGCCGTTGTTGGATAAGGATTACGTGATCATGGTCAGAGGCTAGGCCGCTGACGGTTAGACATAGCAAAGTAAATACGTTCATGGAAATGTGTCTTTCACTCATTTTCCCCCGTGAATGAAGCCCAGTGATGCAAGGAAGCCGTCTTTATGCGAAACAGTAAACAGTGTTGTATACAGTGCAGATACAGTGCAGATACGCATACATACATTTTATTATTCAGTACAGAATTGGAGTATTACTTTTATTTAAACATAGGGTCTGTTGACGTAAATTATCTGTTATAGTGTCATCTAATCGGGAGTTTGAATGACACCTACAGTAATGACGTTTAAACTCCCAATTGGATGGCACCGTAACAGCTGATGATCGGTCAAAGGCTGCTGTATATAAATCGAAGTATAGCACCGTGTAATGAATTCTTATTATTTCAAATTACATTCGAATGATCTATGATGTGTATCGCCTGTTTCCGATATTTTAGTAATGGCATTCTGTCTCTCTCCTCACTGTCGTTACTAATTATTTCTGAGTATTAAACTGTTTTGTTCAAAATGAATATCTTTCAAAATCTTTCATTTGAAATTCTACTGAAACTGGTCTTGCTCTAAAATTTACCATCTTCCACCGTACGTAATTTTGTTTCAGATATTAAATAAAATATTAAATATCCGGCGCAGCACTTCCGTCACATTGTTCCGGTCGGATGGAGCAACTTCTTTTCATCGGAAATTACTTTCTTTTCTCTTAAAATAAATTTCTTCTCGGATTCAATTTAGTCCCCACATCTCTTCGCTCAGCCAGCGCTAGATTTGACGATTTATTCGCATTTTCTCGTCGGAACTTGGGAAAAGAGAGATAAAGAGAGAAAGGGCGGGCAAGGGGCGGGGGAGGCAGCTTAATGTGACAAGAACGCCGACGCTTGACGTATTTCGCGCATAAATCTGGGGCGGTCCGCTGGCAAACGGGGACGGTCGTGGTGCTAGGTGACGTATGGCACGTCGACTGCACCCTGATTGCAGAGTACGGTTCGATACACGATTGCCCGCAACCCGCGATTCCGCTGGCTCGGCTCCGCCCCACGGATTTGCCGAGCGATTGGGTCGGTGGTGGCGCGCGGGGGCGGGGCGCGCGGCGCAGGGGCGCGGCGGGGAAGAACCTATGCGGAAATGAGGACTTTGTAGACTCAAATTCAATTCAGTGACTAAGTCTAGTTATAGATAACGTGATAAATCCGTCACTGAGTGATAGTTTTTACGTCACAAATTACGTAAATATAGTTCGATCCCAGTTCATCCGAGTCATGCACATACGATTAACAACATCGATACGAAACTATACTCGACAGAAATTATAGCTAAATACCATCCTCAGCTAAAATACCATATCAAGCATCAAATCACAACTACCTTCCTTACAATTACACTCACCAACTCCAATCCCTAATAGTCACCAACGTCCACTACGCTGCTGAGCACATTACAAATCCAAAGTTATTTGTGTAAATTTAATGATATAATTTCAAAGATTCATATTTTCGCCTTGTACTTCACACATGTTTCATTCCAGATTTACGTTTTGTCGTGTATTGACTAATTTTGGTTCCGTCGGCTTCATCTTGCTGCTTCATACAGTCTGGTAACGGGGGTGAGTGTTATGACAGGTGGTTTGTGGTATCGATGTGGATAGGGATTTGTACTCTGCTATAGTTTTTCGAAGATTTTACTTCGTTTTTGCGCTTCGTTGACCAGACATTTCATTATCTTATTATCATGATTAAGTCTCATTTCTTTGGTTACACATCATTTCGATCATTGGCGTTTCGATTTTACTTTATTTTAAATTTGTTTGAGAATACAAGATGAAAAATAGGAGTCTTGTGGTTTAGTTCATGTTATGAAATATTAATTTAGATTTTGGCCGACTGTTGTTTGTACTTATTTCCATGTTACGAATATTATTAATGACTCCCGATAGGGAAGCAATACGGGCAGAGGAATTTTTGAATTTGATGTTTCATAATTATTTTTAGATAATTTTATTGGTTGTTTTATTTATATACATTGCATGTATAATTTTGTATGTTATCATATTTTTATTTTTTATTTATTTCCATTTATTTTTCGGAATTTTTAATAATATATATTTGTTTTTATTTCGCCTTTCTCTGTCATCTGTCGTTTTTATTCTTCTTCATTTTCCAGCATTACTTGGTTCTACCATCTTTTTTACCTTCAGAGTTTCTCCACCGTTTTTGGCTAATTTTTTTCTTATCTCTTTATTTTTCTTTTCATTTTTCTCGTTCTTCTTCTTTTTTTCTTTTCTTTTTTTATTTTCTTCTCTTGGTTTCCCTTGTTGCTTTATCCTTTATTTTTATTTTTTTTTTCTTTTTTCTTTTTTTTTACCACTGTTTTTCGTTTCTGTTTTTTTTGCTATCTCATATGGGTGTTATATTCCATGTAGATACAGTTTATGTATTTCTTATGTGTTATGTCTGGTGCTATGAGGGATTGATCAATCACATTAATCGGTAGATAGTCATAGCGTTGGCGGGGGCGGCGGGTAGCACAGTGAATGGTATAAGGCGGGCATCATGCTGGTGAGGAGGAGTCCATTTGACACTGATCGATCCGCCAGTGATGATTCGCAGGTAGGGAATTCTGGACGCAGGAATGGACATGTTTCGGGAGTCTACGTTCGGCTATTTAGGTTGGTGGGTAGGTGGTGATTCGATAGCTTTCCAGAAACACCTTTTTTTGGGTTGGAGTC
>BOPP01000012.1:11030738-11045151 GCA_017312745.1 Gryllus bimaculatus
CCTCTAACCCCACCTTTCCCCAAGAAAAATCCTGGCGTGCCGCACTCGCACTCGCTACGAAATAAACTATTTGAATGCGGTATGTGTGGTGATTCGTGATATGAAAAGTCAACAAAACGAACAAACCGTGGTTAAACCACCATTACGTGAAGCTCCAACCGAGGCCTTCGAATCCTCCTACTTGAACGCCCCGTAAGCTCTGCGCCAAGCCCCCAACAGCAACGTTGGTGCTAAGACACGGATTCGTTCCACTCCCTCTCGCCCGCGCCATATTCGCGTCCGGCGGTCCGCCACTCGTTTGTGGGGAAGATTTTCGATCGACGCCGATTGCCTACGGCCCGAAGCTGCGTGTGCCGAAACCACACCGGAAACGTCGCGGGCGCGCACCGGGCGGTAAATTTCTACGATATGTGGTCGGAGATCGGTCATTGAGCGTGGGAAAAAACGCGACGCGGCCAACTGCCGCTCCCGCCTCGCCGCCCCGTCCCGTCCCGTCCCCCGCCACGCCCACCGCCTGTCGGCCCGCCTTGCGTTTCGATTTGAAGTGTCGACACGCCGAGTCGCCTTGAGTGGTACGCGCACGGTTTGACAGTGCTTTGTCTTCTGTTGAGGTCGAGAAAGAGGGGATGGACGTTTGTTCTCGGTATCGGTTTAATAATATTAGTGTACGCAGCCGCCAATCGCTATCATCTCTCAGTTGTTTTTATTGCGAATGTACTTGACAAAGGTAAATACGGTTCGAGTTGCAGCGACCTCTGCCTATGGTTGTGCGAATTAATAATTACTGGATACAGGGAGAAAATAATAAATTGAAGGAGAAGGTGAAGACGTAGGAGAAATAGTAAGATGAATAAGATTAAGAAAGAAAAGACATTACATTTACCGTATGTGCATTCTTATTTTTATGTTAAATTCAATTTTGGTTAGCCCCCCCGCACCGTTCCCCTTTCGGCGTCCATTACGAAAATCACCACATGTATTCCTACTGAACGCATGAGTAACCCCAACAGGAAACCCGTACGAGAAGAAAAATGTACCATTGGATCAAGGTTCTTTCTTGAATTGAGGTATGGGGTTCTTGTAGTCTGGTTGATATCATCTTGGATGTTTGTTGGATATGCTAATCGAGGGCTTGTCTGAATGCCATCTACTTGAAGCGCATCGCGGATCTTCATCGCTCTCATCTTGCGCTCTCTGGCACTAACGCCCGACAGTGCACGGGAGCCGTCTCGACTTAACACTCTCCCTCCTCACATATTGATGGTTGGGGTGATTTTTGAATGCTGTTTGTTAAAAGTGTAAATCACAGTTGAATGTGAAAATTTCGTGACTTGCTGTAGACCATTTGTTCTGGGCGATGTTGTGGTACACAGTATTACGCCGATTATTAGGAACCAAACATTCCCCCGAATCTCACAGCTGGGCACTGATGACTGCAGCGATACCACTCACAGGGTCGACACTTTTGGCGTGAGTAGGATGCAGCACCGTGGTAGGTTGCTGTCTATGACATCCGGTAAAAATCGAGCGATAGAAAAATTGAATTTTCGATATTCCCACACACTCCGCGGTGACAAAAGGATTATTATTACTAAATAAAACACGTAGCTCTCGCCAACGGGGGTACTATTTTTTTTTTGTGGGGTTTTACATTGGTAAAAAGAAATAAAATGTAAACTGAAAATATGTGATGTAATATACATGACCAGAGCAGAGCATTTAACCGAACCAAACTATAAAAGAATTGGCTGAATGAATTTATAGGAATGCGACGAAGGCACGATTCCAGATGAATCTTGAGAATGGAGTAAGACGTTTTCATAGGCAAGCCTTTCTTCAAGCGTTGTAACAATAACTCGGTTAACTTAACTCCTCCCATTCCAATTGCGTCAATTTAATCCACAATCTGCGATAAAGTGTTAGACAATCAAACAAAGGACCCGAACTATATTTTTCACAACGCCACACAAAATATACTCATAGAAACTATTTAAATTTATTAGGAATACCATCAGCTTGCCTCTAAACTCGACTACTACGTACTCACAACAATCGACCTGCAGATTGCACCACACACAACTCGAATTGTATATGTTGCAGAGCTCGCCAACAACGTGGCATTAAACTCCGTCATGACCTTTGGAGCGTAACAGCATGGTCCGCGGCCGACGCAACTCTGGCCTAGCCAAAATTGGCCACAGTGACCACCCCCACCGCGCTCTGCGTCCACACGCACCACTCGGCGCAAACCATTGGCCGCAGCCCCCGCCCCTGTGACTCAATACGCGGGACGGCGCCCATCCAGCTCGGGGGATGGTCGCCCAAAGATGAGAAGACAGGTGGTTTGTGTGAGGCACAGTTGAGAGGGCAAGAGTGTTAGCGGAGAGGCAGAGGAAGACCAGGGAAGGCGGAAAGAGAGGACGATGGAATTGAGGCAAAACGAGGAGCCCCCGCGTGCCAAGGCCGCAGCGAATTCCGGCAGGCCGTGATGGGGCCAGCAACAGGAACATAAGATGGCAGCAGTGGGCTGCCAGACGCGAGCAGAGCACAGACACCGACGCAAATGTAACAGGTAGTGGCTTTGGGGGCTGTTGCGATGACGTGTGGGCTCGAGGCGGAAACTGTGTACGCCCGGTCGATTTCGTAGAGGCGAACACCACCGAACACACACCGCGAAACTGTCAAACGTCCCACTCGGGTGTACTTTCGTCAGGCGTCATCTTCAGTGACACACGAATGACGAAACTGAAATGCGAGAGTTTGACATTACATAATATGCTTGTGCTCGATTCATTGACCTAACTAAGAGACACTTCTTACTGATTTGCCAGTTAAATTAATTGCAACTAGCGATATACTAAAACGTTCCTAAGCGAGAATTGTGGTAATTAAATTCTTTTTTTACTTACTCACATTTTCCCGTAAATTGCAAAAGATAATTTCTTCGAATAGCACTAAGTATAAACATTTTTGCCGTATTGCTGCGGCACATATCCCACAAAGTAAAAGCTTCCAGGTAATAAAAACTTTTGCATCTGAGCAATAATCTCCAAAGAAATTCCAGTGTCTATTAGTCAGTAATAAACATGCAATATTACACTTGTATACGTACGAACGCATTGCAACTTTAGCAGTCGCTGCAATTTTAAGGAGAGGACACAGAATATAGCTGCTATTTTCGAAAACGAAATGTTGATACGCCAAGAAAATAATAGTTTTTAACAAAATGTTTCATACCTAAAAACATTGTAAAATAACGCCAGTAATCAAAAATTAATGTGTCGGTTTAAATGAAAGCAATTAACAAAGCAATCAACCATACTTCGTCATTAATGTATTACGTCATCTGTCGGGGAAACGTGTATACAACAATTCCAATTCACGTAACGCGTCCAAAAAAGAAAAAGAATGAAACAAATAAACAGTATTACACATCAACAGAAGAGTGTGTACCGTTTGACAATGCCACAAGTGGCGTTAAAGCAACATGGATACTAAAATTTACTTACATTATTTTTTAAAAATTACAGGAATTGTTCAAAAATTATTTAAAACGCTACTCAAACACTACCTTTCTAAATTACGAGAACTGAGTTACGTTTCCATTGATCTACAAGCAATTTATATCAAATCAAAGCATTGTTTCATTCACGAAATATGCCACTAAAATAAAACCGATTGTTCCATTCACAAAGTGACATAAATATAACAAACAAAAGCCGGAGAAAAGTAAAGATAAAATATCTAGAATTGCAGCTACAGAACGTGCATGGACAATTTAGTAAGATTAATTTTTTATGTATTTTTTAGAATTTTGTTCCTTAATTTTAAATAAAAAATATAGCATGTGTATTTTAAATATTAAAACATCATCAGTAAGAAACCTAGTCCAACTTATCTTATTTTTTGACTCAATATTCGTTCTTCGTCGAAGTGAATATTTATTTTCCTAATGTATTAGAAACGATCATGCACTGTTCACTAATCGTCTTATTTATTATTATTATCAATCGTGAAAGTCTGAGAGTCGGAATTTTTCAGCTTTAACTAAAACGGTTCACTTCTACCTTCGTATCGGTCAAACAGTCAACTGTATCCCCAACCTCACGTGTCCAGATCTGGAACTGAATCACAACACCTCGAACCCAACGCTCGCACAAGTCGATCAGTCCACACAAAAACCACATCTCTCTAACAAACACCTCTGTCCTCTCATGGCTCGCGCTCCGGCCATCTCTCACTCAGTCGCCACCCGAACAGGGCGCCAGGGCCCGTCACCAAGCGCCCGGCGCGGCCTCCGCAACCGCACCGCACCGCACAGTAGGCGACGTCACACGTGACCGTCGGCGGCCGCGGCGCACAGCTCACCCCGAGCGGCGGCGTCGCGGCGCCCACCCCCCGCGACCCCACACCGACGGCCACGAGCCGCCGGCCGGCGGCCCGCACCCGCGCCGCCACACGCAACCTAAACCTTGTAAAAGCGCCGGCCAAGGCCTTGGCAGGCGAACCAGCAAGCAGGAACAGGCCATGGATGGCTTCAAATGTTGGCACTGGGTGTGAAGACCTGGCCGGTCGGATCCTCCGACACACACTCCTCCCTCTCTTTCCAGTCACGTCTTGAGCTTGGTCACTGAAACTACACCCACATGCGGTGAGGACTTCCGTCCATCATCACCTCAGGTTCCCCTCCGGCATCGCCTCACAAGATTGCCAGTATTCACCTGTTTCCAACTGAAGTTGTCAAGCACAGCAACGAATTTATTATTTACAGTATTCAACACCCTTACCAGTATTAACACCCTATTTTTTGCACAGTCCAATTGAAGTCACATGTGTTCCTGAATTTTTTTAAAGTACCTAATCAAGTTACACGTCAATTTTTAAAAACAAAAAATGTACGAAATTCGAACGCAAAAAATGTTCGCAAAAAAAAAAAATTACGCCATCTGGTCCTAATCTACGGCACTCGCAATGGACGAGGCCGAAGGCTCACAAACCGCTGGGTCCAGAAGTGCACGGAGCGGGGCCCGGCGGCCCGGCAGGCCCGAGGAAGTCACCCGCCTGGGGTGCCACGCTGTGAGGGCGCGCAGCGGAAGCTCGCCTGTCAAACGCCGCCCGCAAAATCCGCGAGGCGTGGGTCGCTCGCCGGCTCGACTCGATCAGCTCGCACGAAAGGGGTGCTCGTCAGTCCCCGTCCGTGCGTCGTGTTCCACCACCCGCGGCGCGCAACGTTACAGGCAGAGCGTGCGAAAGCGTCTGCTTCCGCCCTGCTCCCGTCGCCATGCCGAGCTGGCGACGACCTGAACGCTGCGCCAGGGCCCGCGGCCGGCCCCTTCCTGCCTGCCAGCCCTGCCCTCCCGCCGCCCCTGCCCGCCAGCGTCGCACGTCGCGCGCGGGCCGGGGGCGGCGCGCGCGCCGTGCCGCGCCGGATTGAATTTCGGCCGCTTGAGCGCTGCCCGCCGCGCCGCGGGCGCTCCCGCGCGAATACAAGCGCGCCCGCGCGGCCGCGCGCACACTACCGCGCGGACGGCGGTGCGCGCGGCGCCGCGCCGGACGCTGGCGGGCAGGGGCGGCGGGAGGAGGGCTGGCAGGCAGGAAGGGGCGGCGCGGGCCCTGGCGCAGCGTTCAGTCGGTCGCCAGCTCGGCCATGCGACGGAGGCAGGGCGGGAGCAGACGCTTCGCACGCTCTGCCCTGTAACGTTGCGCGCCGCGGGCTGGTGGAACACGACGCACGGACGGACTGACGCACCCTCGTGCGAGCTGATCGAGTCGAGCCGACGAGCGACCACGCCTCGCGGATTGCGGGCGGCGTTTGACAGGCGAGCTTCCGCTGCGCCGCCTCTCACAGCGTGCACCCCAGGCCGGGTGACTTCCTCGGCTGCCGGGCCGCCGGCGCCGCTCGTGCACTTCGGGACCAGCGTTTTGTGAGCCCTCGCGCCTCGTCCATTGCGTAGTGCCGTAGATTAGGACCAAGGGCGTAATTTTTTTTTCTGCGAACATTTTTTGCGTCGAATTTCGTACATTTTTTGTTTTTAAAAATTGACGTGTAACTTGATTAGGTACTTTAAAAAATTCAGAACACATGTGACTCAATTGGACTGTGCAAAAAATAGGGGTGTTAATACTGTAAGGGTGTGAATACTGTAAATAATAAATTCGTGTGCGTGCTTGACAACTCAGTGGAAACAGTGTGAATACTGCAATCTGTGAGGCGATTCGGAGGGAACCTGAGGTGATGATGACGAAGTCCTCACCGCTGTGGGTGTAGTTTGCAGTGACCGAAGCTCAAGACGTGACTGGAAAGAGAGGGAGGAGTGTGTGTCGGAGGATCGAAGCCAGGTCTTCACCACCCAGTGCCACCATGAAGCCATCCATGAGCCTGTTCCTGCTGCTGTTCGCCTGCAGCCTGCCGGCGCTTCTACAAGGTAGGGTTGCGTGTGGCGGCGCGGGGTGCGGGCCGCCGGCCGGCCGGCTCGTGCCGGTCGGTGGGTCGCGGGGGCTGGGCGCCGCGACGCCGCCGCTCGGGGTGGCTGTGCGCCGCGGCGCCGACGGTCACGTGTGACGTCGCTGTGCGGTGCGGTGCGGTGCGGTGCGGTGCGGAGGGCCGCGCCGGCGCTTGGGACGGGCCCTGGCGCCGCTGTTCGGGTTGCGACTGAGTGAGAGATGGCCCGGAGCGCGAGCCACTGAGAGACAGAGGTGTTTGTATAGAGAGGATGTGGGTTTGTGTGGGACTGATCGACTTGTCCGAGCGTTGGGTTCGAGGTGTTGTGATTCAGTTCCAGATCTGGACACGTGAGGTTGGGATACTGTAGGACTTGATTGACCGATACGAAGGTAGAAGTGAACCGTTTAGTTAAGCTGAAAATTCGCTCTCAGATACTTTCACGATGATATTAATAATAAAATAACGATTAGTGAACAATGCATGATCGTTTCTCATAAATAGAGGAAAATAAATATTCACTTCGACAATAAGAACGAATATTGGTCAGAAATAAGATAAATTGACAATGTTTCTTACTGATGTTTAATATTAAAATACACATTACTATCTTTTTATTTAAATTAAGTAACAATTCTAAAAATACATAAAACATTAATCTACTAAATTGTGTCATTTCCATGTTTCTGTAGCTGCAAATTCTAGATATTTATCTTTACTTTTTTCTCCGGCTTTTGTTTTTATATTTATGTCACCTTTGTGAATGGAACAATCGGTTTTATTTTAGTGGCATATTTGTGAATGAAACAATGCCTTTGATTGATATAAATTGCTTGTAGAATCAATGGAAAACGGTAAACTCAGTTCTCGTAATTTAGAAAGGTAGTGTTTGAGTAGCGTTAAATAATTTTTGAACAATTCCTGTAATTTTTTAAAAAATAATGTAAGTAAATTTTAGTATCCATGTTGCTTTAACGCCACTTGTGCATTGTCAAACGTACACACTCTTCTGTGATGTGTAATACTGTTTTGATTGTTTCATTCTTTTTTTTTGGACGCGTACGTAATTGGAATGTTGTATACACGTTTCCCCGACAGATGACGTAAATAACATTAATGACGAAGTTATTGTGATGCTTTGTTAATTGCTTCATTTGAAACCGACACCATTAATTTTTAATACTTCGTTATTTTAACAATGTTTTAAGGTATGAACATTTTGTAAAACTATATTTTCTTGCGTATCAACATCGTTTTCGAAAATAGCAGCTATATTCTGTGTCCTCTCCTTAAAATTGCAGCGACTGGTAAAGTTGCAATGCGTTCGTACGTATACAGTGTACATATGTCATGTTGATACTGACTAATAGACACTTAATTGCTTTGGAGATTTATTGCTCAGATGCAAAAAGTTTTATTACCTGAAGCTTTTACTTTGTGGGATATAGTGCAGCAATACGGCAAAATGTTTATACTACTGCATATTCGAAGAAATATCTTTTGCAATTTACGGGAAAATGTGGGAGTAAAGTAAAAAAATAATTTAATTACCTACAATCTCGCTAGAACGTTTTAGTATATCGCAGTTGCAATTAATTTAACTTCAAATCAGTAGAAGTGCTCTCTTAGTTAGGTCAATGAATCAGAGCACAAGCATATATGTAATGTCAAACTCTCGCATTTCAGTTTCGTCATTCGTGTGTACACTGAAGATGACGCCTGACGTAAAGTACACTCGAGTGGCGTTTGACAGTTTCGCGGTGTGTGTCGGTGGCTGTTCGCCTCTACGAAATCGACCGCGTACACAGTTCCGCCTCGAGCCACACGTCATCGCAACAGCCCCAACCACTAGCCTGCTTACATTGCCGTCGGTGTCTGTGCTATGCTCTCGTCTGCAGCCACTGCTGCCATCTATGTTCCTGTTGCTTGGCCCCATCACGGCCTCCGGAATTCGCTGCGCCTTGCACTCGGGGCTCCTCTGTTTGCCTCATTCCATCGTCCTCTCTTTCCGCCTTCCCTGTGTCTTCACTCTGCCATCTCCGCTACACACTCTGCCCTCTCTAACTGTGCCTCACACAACATCCTGTCTCCTCATCACCATCCCGACGTATCGCCGTCCCGCTATATCACCACCTCGCGCCATTTTCAGCCGATTCGTTACCAACCTGTTTCACCGGCCCAATTTCTACCAAATTCTCCCGCGACCATCTTACCTCCCAAAGTCACATTTAATGCCACGTTTTTCACTCTGGCACATTTAACAATTCATTTGTGTCAAACTCATTCATTTTTATACTATATTTCATTAACCAACATTTATCCTATAAATTTAAATAGTTCTATAGTATATTTTGTGTGGCGTTGTGAAAAAATATAGTTCGTGTCTTTGTTTTGATTGTCTAACACTTTCGCAGATTGTGGATTAAATGACGCAATTGGAATGTGAGGAGTTAAGTTAACCGAGTTATTGTACAACGCTTTGAAGAAAGGGCTTGCCTATGAAAACGTCTACTCCATTCTCAAGATTCATCTGGAATCGTGCCTCCGTCGCATTCGTATAAGTCATCAACCCAATTCTTTATAGTTTGTTTCGTAAATGCTCTGCTCCTGTCATGTATATTACATCACATATTTCTGTTTACATTTTATTTCTTCTTACCAATGAAACCACAAAAAAAAATAGTACCCCCGTTGGCGAGAGCTACGTATTTATTTAGTTAATAATAATCCTTTTGTCACCCGATTTAATATCGAAATTCAATTTTCTATCGCTCGATTTACCGGGATGTCCATAGACAAGTCAACCTACACGGTTCTGCATCCTACTCACGCCAAAAGGTGTCGACCTTGTGAGTGACGACATTCATCATCCCAAATAATTCGAATCTTTGGTCCTAATAATCGCGTAATACTGTGTACACAATATCGCCCAGAACAAACGTCTACAAGCAAGTCACGAAATTTCTCATTCAACTGTGATTACACTTTTAACAAACAGCATTCAAAATCAACCCCAACCACTCAATATTAAAATAATCGAACCCCCCTCACTTCACTTATCCAAATCCAAATGAACGATGAAACCCATCCTCAACTAATGGCCATTCAACAACCCCATTAGCATTCCAACACTCCAATGTGATATCAACCAGACTACAATGGCCCATACCTCATTCAAGAACGAACCTTGCATCCAATGTACATTTTCTTCTCTACATTCTCATTTTTACTCATTGGTTCATAGAATACATTTATTATTCTAATGACACTAACTCTAACCAAAATTCATAAACGTCAAAAAATAAGAATGTACGGTAAATGTAATTTCTTTTCTTTCTTAAATCTTTCATCTTACTATTTCTCCTACGTCTTCACCTTCTCCTTATTTACTTATTTTCTCCCCTGTATCCCAGCTAATATTAATTCCGCACAACCATAGCAGAGGTCGCTGCAACTCGAAACCGTATTACCCTTTGTCAAGTACATTCCGCAATAAAACAGCTGAGAGATGATAGCGATTGGCGGTGCTACACTAATATTATTAACCGATACCGAGAACAAACGTCCACTCCCCTCTTCTCGACCTCAACAGAAGAGAAGCACTTGAAACGTGCGCGTACCACTCAAGGCCGACTCGGCGTGTCGACACTTCGAATCGAAACGCAAGGGCCGGACAGGGCGGTTCGTGGTGGGGCGGGGCGAGGCGGAGCGGCAGTGGCGGTCGCGTTTTTTCCACGCTCCAATCGACCGATCTCGACCACATTCGTAGAAATTTACCGCCCGTGTGCGCGCCCGCGACGTTCCGCCGTGGTCGCACACGCAGCTATCGGCCGTAGGCAATCGCGTCCGATCGAAATCTTCCCACCAAACGAGTGGCGGACGCGACGCGATATGGCGCGGGCGAGAGGGAGTGGAACGAAATCCTGTCTTAGCACAACTTGCCTGTTTGGGGGCTGGCGCAGAGTTTTCGGGGCGTTCAAGTAGGAGGATTGGAAGGCTGCGGGTTGGAGCTTCACGTAATGGTGGTTTAACCACGGGTTTGTCGTTTTGTTGACTTTTCATATCACGAATCACACACAATACCGCATTCAAAATAGTTTATCTACAGGCAGCGGCACGCCCAGGATTTTTCTTGGAGGAGGTGGGGTTAGAGGGAAACTGTTCAGCCCACTTGATGTTATTTTCATAAAGAATTTTTCATTTATGCTGCATATAAAATTCATACTTATTTGTTGACTTGTAGTTAATATTTAGAGCGCTATCAATTGATATATTTAATGACTTTCATTAGACAAGAAGTTGATAATAGCTGTAATTTTAAATACGTATTATTGGGTTTTAGGAGTGCCAAAATTCCACAAGTCTCCCTCCTATTGGATTTGCCGCTGTCTGTAATGATTATTCAAGCATCATGATAAGCAAACTATCTTCCTTAAAGTGAAAGGCTTAAAAATGTTAGCCCTCTTTCTAGCACATGATAGAAATTTAGTACGGTTCTCATTGTACGGTCATTTTTGCTGTCTATGTGCTGTCCAACTGTCGACTGCCTCGCCATGATCATTGGATCTATAGCATGGAAGTTAGGAATCGATAACCTCGATATTGAAAAAGTAGATTCTTAACTTCCATCCTGCATATGCGATGAAAAACATACGTAGAGTGTTCAGTTAGTAATTAGAATACATTGATTTGCAGAGGCATTTTGTATTTCGACATACTAGTACTCATACTACAAATCTGTCTGCCGACAGGTACGACTGGATGATTTTTACAGGTCTCTATCATTTATTTTTTGCTGCTTGTTCTAATACAAGGAAACAAGGGAACTGAACCGCGGAGAATTTCGTAAAAAAAAATGCTTCGTAATATTAAGAACCTGAACAACTTGCAAAAAATGTGTGCTAAAGAATTAGCGTGATAGTAAAGTACCGGAGACACAATATATGATTTTTGCTTCTTCCGAGACTTTTAATACAGAAACATTGGGTAGTAGAAGTGCCGCTTGCCCTACAGAGCGGTGAAAACAAACATTTCTAGAACGTCGTTGTAGAAATCTATCCTATATTTCTACTGAATATTACAAATGGGAACAATTTTTTTCAAGAACGGAATCCTGAATAAAACCAAATGCAATTGCTCCCTAACAGTCGCTTCCATTTTTTCTCTTATCTCTACCTTCAGCTACCATTCCGTCAGATCACTGAAGATCCTATAACAGTCACTCAATGCGGAATTTTCATGTTCTTTTCCCTTGGATCAGGTTATGTTTAAACCTTCTGCTCCACTTTGTCTCCTCCTTCCTTGTCTATACGGGCGATTTTATACGTATTTTAATCGCGATATAGTCCAGAGAAAGTGCGCACGTTTCTTGAATATTCGTTGACTATTTGTGTTTGTAAAAAAAAGGGGGATCGTTTGGCGTGCAAACAATGATCTTCAGCAGTTCTTTAACTATTATAATATGGAAATGTGAATTCTTGTGCGCGGGAATTTCCGAGGGAAAAGGGAGTTCGAGGCCAGGCGCGGGGCGGTCGGTGGCCGGGAGTGCTCCCGGCTCTCCGTGGCCTTGGGAGCTGCAACGCACCCTGGCCCCGCGCGCCCGATTTTCGCTGGAGCGTTGCTCAGAGACGGGTCCAAACTCCCATGAAACATTGCTGACAATTCTGCCTTAAATATGCCTCTGGGAGATAGTGGTACAAGTCAATAAAATCCCCATTTTGACTTATTTTATATTTGGATAGTGGTGAATGTGTTACATCCTCAGGCAAAATGACATAGGTCTAACTTCCATAGTAGCCGCATAACAGCAGCACTACGAGGAGGGACGAAACAGAATCAAATGACCCTACAGACGGAAAAAAAGTATGTCCAGTGAAATTAAGAGTAAATAGCTTATTCAACTCCAACTCTCAGCAGCTCAAACAGCGAACAATATTTTCTGGATATTTCTTTGTTGCATCAATTATAGGCAAGTCATATTGAAGGTATTATCAGATAATAAATATTTCACTTTAAGAAACAACCATTACGGAAATTAACAATTTAATTGTAGAAGTGAATTTCCTATAATGCGTTTTGAAAGTAATGTAGAATAATTTAATTAGTTTTTATTCATTAGAATATTTGTATTTATAAGCAATGACTTATTCATAAAATTTACAGCGTATTGTGTACAACAAGGTTATACACTCTGTTTCCTTGCGCTAAATGCAGTCTCCAATCCCTGAACTGCGTGGATGTTATTGTTCCACGAGCTGCTCAACATAATTCATCGGAATCAAAACCACTAATGAGCTCGGTAAAAATGTAAATTAAATACGATCCCACCGAGATACTCTTACGGGCATAATTTGTTTCATTTTTTAGTGATCATAGACCTTGAAAAAAGTCCACGTTGCCCACTAATTAGATTTCTCGAATTATTGATTTATTCATAATTTACCCAGACCAATGTTGCATTAATTTCATTGGAATGTGTTATTCGGGAAATAAGGTAGAAATGTGTACATTCCCAAATTTATCATTGTCACACTCGTATTTATATGTGCTCGCGACAAATTGCAATACTTATTTTGGGATCTGTTATAATGAATGTTATCCGTTAACGTCAGTTTCTGAGTGAATGTCTAACACAATAAATTTCGAAGACCATGGTTTATACTATGTCGTGAAATGTTTAATGAATTATCTCTATAAACAACTTTTTATGTAACTTTATGAACAACATATTCGTAAAGGTGTTTGCTACATTAGTAGAAAATATTTCAAAATATCTTACCTCGTTTTCTAACGTAACTGCCGCTATACAACTGTGCGTCAAAAATCGGAATACCTCTAGAGCAATGGCTGGCAAACTTAGGAAGCTTGTGAGTAACCATACCGTTTTTAATCCTATTGTGAGCTACTAAGAAACCAAGACAGATTTTCTTTCAAATCTTACCATTTGTTTATTGTCTATAGACATAATAAGGGCAATATGAAACAAATTTTAATAAAACTGTATTCAAGAAAAATAAGAGGTTATCTATCTGATCTCTGTAGAACAACTTCAGGTTAGCAACCCTTGAACATGACCGCGAACTACCGAAAATTTCCGCACTCGCGATCGACGATAAGGCGAGACTTTCAAGGATTCCATCGATTCTAAAATTTTCCAAAGAGTTTCTGTAAAGGATGTTAGTGTTGTTAGCGACATCGTAAGTAGCCAATACGAGCATGTGTATTATGTTAGGCATTCATGAGGTACGTGGTGGATATATATTTGTAAAACAATTCACCGTTTTATGGCGCACGATTACATAACTTCCTCTACTTACGAAGTACCTTCGAGGCGGGAAACTTAAGGGAGAGAAATTAAAAAGGAGTGCTCGTTTCTCGCTACCACATACAACGTGTAATTAACTTTAGATTTTACTGTAATTCTGGGTAAAAATTGAAAGTTAATTACATTTATTGTTTCATATCAATTTTGCGAAAAACTAATAACACTTTGGGCAGCATCAATATACTGTGTTCGCAGTAGATACACGGTTTTCTTTCAAGATTCAGCGAATACAATGATTCAGTTAGCGTGTGCTTCGGGGAGGAATAAAATTACATGGATAAATAGCAGCAAGCGCACTGCTAATGAAAGTATTCCTCAAAATATTTTGATATTTGTAATATGAATTTCACACGGCGCCATTCCGGTTTTAAGCATCTAAACGAAATCCCTGTCCTGAGAGAGACAATACCCAGTATTTGGAAGTGTGGCGTATTGCTCTTAGGTGACGATGGGATGCGGACGGCTCCGAAGAGAGAGGCAACTGAAGCTCATTTTTCCATTGTGTGGATTGTTCTCACGGACTTGGTGGATCCTGTCGGTGCTTCGCGGTCACCGACGCCATCATAGCGGCTACCGACGCTGGCCTCTCACGAGGCGGTTGGTGCAATCATGGATGCAAAGAAGATTCTTCTTTCTGTCTTTCTTTC
>BOPP01000012.1:11045639-11062695 GCA_017312745.1 Gryllus bimaculatus
CTTTCTTCCTTTCTTCCATTCTTCTGCTTTCTTCCTTGGTTCCCCCATGCACTTTTTAAGATTAATTTTTAAAAATATATCTCACCGTTGTTTCTTCTTTTTCACTATATTCTTCCTTTCAATGTCTGTCTAATAATAATAACAATTATTATTACTATTATTATTATATACCATTCAATCCCTTGCAGGCAAAGACCTCCTGAAGATTTAGGGGAAGTTGCAGAGTATGCAACAGATAAGCCACTTCTGATGCTAGGAGTTCGTGTCATGTTATTAAACCCATAGTACAGTTTACGCACATATACACGTTCAGTCTTCAAGTTTGCACGGATTCTTTGTCCTATCCGTTATTAACCTATGCCAGTCTGCTGCAGTTACACGTATCATACTGAATTTCTTTATCCTGTCTCAGACTACAAAATACCAACATTAGACATGATAAAAATTAGAGGTATTCTAATTCGATGGACCGGCGGTCCGCGATACTGCAGACCCTCTCTACGCCCTCTCTACGCCCTCTCTACGCCCTCTCTACGCCCTCTCTACGCCCTCTCTTCATCGAAGGAAAATCGTGATTCGCAGGTGACAATACGGCGTTGAAAGTAGATTAGCCCAGTTATTTCTTTCCCAAACGGCACCTCTCCTAAAAATAATTCTTGGTAGTTCCGGTCCGCCCCTCTCTCGCCAAGTTACGCCCTGGGCATGCACACCTTGCCATGCGACCAGCACGCCGGGCGCCACACGCGGCCCAGAGATCCAATCGGAACATGCGAGGGCGTTCCTGCGCCTTTGGCGTAACGGTCGGCGCGAGCTGCTAAGCTGCTTTTTATAAACTTAGGACAACGTGCCTGCTGGCGCTTTTAAACCCATTTGCACCCACTTGGAGTTATTAAAAAATGTGTGCTCGCGACGCAAAAGGAACTTGTCCATTTTGTGCGGTTTGTTAATCATTTTACACACGAGAATTAGAGTTCATTATGTAAGTTAACTAGTTTTACTATTTTGTGTTGTGTTTTTCGCAATTACGAAATACTAGAATACTGTTCTAAAGTTAACGAGCATGAAAAACTCCGAAACTAGATGTTGAATAATACGTGCTTTCTTGTGAATTGTGATGAGTAGATCTGAGGTGTACAAAAAGGGCTAGACGAAAACGAAAGACGTCTGAATAGTTGGCATCGAGCATTCTATCGAGCTAATAACATTTTTTAGTTCTGCAATTACATGAGATTTCTCAATTCCTTTTTGCTAGTGAAATGTCAACGACGAGTTAATGACACTATGCAAATATTTTCCGTATTTTTAAAAAAATACTACCCTATATTATCACGGGTAATACCGAGATAATAGTGCTTTGTATATTGTCGATAAATCCTGGACTCGCGAAGCGAGGAGAGGATTTATGAAAGAATTTCCAAAGCACAAGTGGTATTTGATAATACTATTCCGCGAATGAAACTATGTCCTTCAGAGTTCCAAAATGCACCTATTATTGAAAATAACATAAAAATATTAAAATAAAACAAGTTCTGTTACAGTATATATGCGGTTTATTGCACTTCATCACAGTGATCGTCTCAAACCGTCTCCAAAAAAAACGATAGATAAGTCGCAACTTATTATTAGCATGTAGGGAGGAGTGGTGAGAAAAATCTGGTAGTAAAACCGATAATTTTTTTGTGATACACCACCCTGACTGGGGCATTATATATTTTATATGTATGTATAGTTAAACACTATTGGTTTTAATTTCACGAGTGAAATTGTCTTGTAAATTTTATTTATTATGAGAGGAAACTTCCGTTTGTAAGTAAGTCTGTAACCAGTTCCTCCATACCTAAAACATTCAATTGGATTACAACTAACGGCAACGGTATTTCGAAAAGCGAAAGGCAGGTGAGGGCTGGGGGTTTGAAATTCGAGGGGGTTGAGGCGGGCCCAGGGCGCGCGCGGCGGATGGCCGATGGCGGCGCTCGCGCACAGTGCGAGTGGCCGCAGGAGCGCTGGCAAGCCCCCGCCGGCAACAAAGGCGCCTTCGCCCACATCACACGGACTTTTTCAGCGGCGCGGAATTCATTATAGGCCCCCGATAGGCGCGTTCCGCTTCGCCCTACCACGCTCCGCGCTGCCTCATCCTGGCCCCGGCCCCTTTCCGCGTTGTCGCGATTTTCCCTGCTACTCCATTCGTCTCCACTCTTCGCTCAGCGTCGCACTCTTCTGCCTTGCCCTGGCCCTCTCTGTTCCGCGTTGTCCCAACCCTCCCAGCTCTCTTCCCCGCTTCGCTCTACACGCTCCGTACAGTGTCATCCTGCCCCTTCCTTGTGGTCCCGATTCTCTCTGCTCCTCCTTCTTCCCTGCTTCGCCCTACCGCGCCCCGTTCTGTCTCTTTGTGGTCCCCTCGGTTCTGCGTGGTCCCGATTCTCCCAGCTCATCCTCACTTCCCCGCCTTCGCCCTGTCCGATGGCCCAAAATTCCACTTCGTCCCGCACCGCCAATTCCATTTCGTAAAGTATACTCCATTCCACTCGTTCCTGCTTTGTTTGATCCCACCCCGTTTCGCCCCACCCAATTCTACATACACTCACTCCGTGCAGTTTTATTTCGTACGCCACTAACTCATCCTGCTCCGCTCATTTCAACTGTGCAAAGCACCAACCGTCCTGGACCGCTCAATTTCGCTTCGTCCTGCCTCCTGCCGCCAACCCCCACCCAATTTTACTACGTAAGGTATCGCCAAGACCCTCCTAATACCACTTCGTCTCGCATGACCCGCCCCACATATTGCACTGTGCCCTTCTCACCTCAGCCTAACTCCTAGTCGACCAGCCCCGTCATGTTGCGTCTCGTCAAGCACCTGTTTGGCCTGGCCTTCCACCTCTTCCCGCACTATCCCACTACGTTCCGTCCCGCGGCGTCACCCGGACGGCCAAGAAGTCATGCTCCGTCCCGCCACGTGTCACCCCGCCTCGACCTGCTTCATCCTGCTATGTTGCGCACTATTTTACCCATTTACCTCCCTTCTCCTTCCCTACCTTCTTTGTCTTCTTTCCCCCTCCTTTCTTCTCAGTTCCTTTTCATCTTGCTGAAATACGCTCTCAAGCGACGCGTTGCAATGAATGTTCTGCTCTTTCACATTCCCCGTTTCTCAGCGCTCCCTTCTGCCCGTCTGCTCTTCTACTCGCTCAACTACGCTTCCCCATTACGCGACATCCAGGTGTGGGTGAAGGATGAAATGGAAAGGAAAAAGGGAGGATGTTTAGAAGGATCCCATTCGTTCTCAGTATCACAGATATGCTCTTATGTCGTAGGTAACTGGACAAATAGCCGATTTTATTTTTTTACCATGAAGTAAATCATTTCCAAAATATTGTTTAATTGTAGTGTAACTGATGTTAGTGAACGTGTGTCGTTTATCAAAATAGCACGAAGGTTTTTATTTTTGTTGGCATGGCGTGCCTCAATAAAGTTAAGTACACAGTTTCAAAATAATTGTTTTAGCATCATTATTCGTAATTCATGTTTTCTCAGGTTAATGCTCTTCTTTTTTTATATTTAGGTGAAAGTAGTAACTGTAGTACTTTACTGAAATTACAATAAAGTGCTTGAAAATTGCAGTCGTTAATAATGCAACATTTTTAACACAAATTGCTACATTCACTTGCTACTAGCGTACCACTAGCACATTAGATCAAGACGTTGCATGTTACCTTCCAGAAAAAAAAATAATGCTTCTAACAATTCATATTGTAGTCAACTCATAGGCTAAGAACCATTCTGCGATTAAAATACGTCCAAAGTACATTATTACAAAGTATGCACCAAAATCTTTGTTTATGAGTGTATGTGTGAATGTGAATGAATCTTCCATTAATTTTAATGTATTACAAATATATATTTTGAACTCATTTCCTCCAAAATAGTGACAAAAATGAACTATTATTAAAAGCGAAGTACTCCCATACTCTCGTAAAATTAGTAAATTAACTATTTTAAATTTATTTAATAATTGGAAAAAATAAATTTATATTATGTAACAAAGAATTTATCTTTAAATTACTCGGACTTGTAGTTTCTAACATTTCAAAGGAAGATGCAAAATGTGTAGTAATATTGCTTGTAGCGAAGTCCCTAACACTGGTTCCTTTGTCGGTATCTCAATGCCATTGACGTCTCTATATTTAACACGTATTAATTACAACCATCACAGTAATCAGGATCATTATTGCTGTCTCCAGCAGCACTACCACCACTCGCATCATTAACATCACTATTGCTAACTTTGGCAATGCTACATGCTAACTGTATCCACAATCCCATTAAACACTGCTTTCGCTACTACTCCTGCCTTGTCCCTCTGCCCACCACCACTTGTAAAGTCGGTTCACTCATCAACAAATCTTCGGCCATCGCCACCATCACAGCAACCAGCACCACAACCACCTTCCCTTCATTCCGTCCATGTGTGCAATGGTGTCGAGTTACAGCGTTCCAACGCCCGAGAAGAAATCGCTTGTGCGGGCATGCCTCCGCCGCGTCTATTAATGGGAGACCCACAAGCGTACGCGTTTTTCCTCCCTCGCCGACGCGAGAGGGAATTTAGCCATCAGCCCTCGCAAGAAAGGACGGTCCTACAGCCGCACGTGCTCTCCTCGATTCACCCGCTGCCGTTTTTAGCTACAGACGTAAATAATTCAAGGCGAAAGAAAAAAAAGCAGCGTTACCTAACGGAGGAAAGTTCAGTTCCGCACTTATGACTAAATAAGCAACACCGGCGTGGCGTGGACGAGCCTTAAGAGGAGGTGGTGGAGGGGAGAGGAGGAGGGGAGTGGGGGATAACGGCATACGTTTCGCCTTACGCTGCCAACCGGAGGGTGGAGTTGGCGGCGTGTGGTGTTGGCGGTGGGGAAGGTTTGAACGAGAATGAAGGGTTGTGGTGAGATTGGTTGGTGGGTTAGCGTGGTCCGCCAGAACTTGGCTGAGGTGTGAAATCTGGTTCCTCTGCATTTTCTCTTGTCAGTAACACGTTTGTGAATTTTTAGCTAAGTAGCAATGTTAAGGTGCTAGTTTATTGTATAAAGCTCCTTAACATTGAAGTGCAATAATTGAAATCCCTGTCATGGGCGAAGTTGACGACCAACAAAAATAGTTGAATAACACTTTTGAGAGATGTTTTACTCCAACTATTATCGATTATTTTCATGGCTTCCTTCATTTCATTATAGATGTTCAGTCCATTCAGAACTAGGTGGTGTAACCTAAGGTACGGGAACGCGATAACCCTTATATATTTCCTTCCGTATTCGTCTTTATTTTTCATGCGTAAAACGCGTAAGACGGGAAGTTAACAAGCGCTCTAAATGTGAAGAAGATCAGTTACAATCCTGTTCAGTCTTAGGTTACCCAGGACGAGTTTCGTCTGCGCCGCACGGGCTGACGTTTCGGACATCATATTACGGACTAACAATAACAGAGCTAACAATAACAGTTCGTTTTGTAACCTCTTCTAGTCTTTTGTTATACTAGTGCTTCGGTGGTTGTATTCAGTTCTTCCCGCTGGCCGAGACAGGCTAACCTCTACAATGGCTCTTGCTATGCTTCCCCCACTTTGTCCCCGAAGTGGCCCCACACACAGAAAAAAAAACCTTGTCGATCATCCCGAACAATGAAGATTCAATAGTCCAGGTCAGTGAAGCCAATGCAACATAATCCTATTTAGGGCCGAGGTCGTAGTCAATATCAGGGCTCATATAAAGAAAAAAGGGATTCAATTTACCAAAGTCGGTGAGACTATGAAGTAGAGAGCGGTGAAACACGGGGGAGGGGGCGGTAAATTGGGGACCATAACATGAAATACCCTTAAATCAAGCATTAGACATCTATTGAGTGGTAAAAAGAATAAATAGACGTTAAATGGGGACTGTTAAGTTGCCAGAGGCGGCGCCGCTAACGGAAAAGGTCCCGGCCAAGAGGCGCGGGTGAGTGGGGCGATGAAGGCAACGGTTCGCCGCCGAGCGCCGCGGATCGCGATAGCGACACCGACTATTAACACGTGACACGGAGCGCGCGCGGCGCCGCCCCCAAGCGTGGCAGTTCCCTGACAGTCGCGCGTGCTGCTCTCGTCTCGTCTCGTCTCGTCTCGCCGGAGCCACGGGCGGAGGAGCAACCGCTGCGTGAAGAGCGTCTCGGTGAGCGTTCGCGAGAGTGCAGCATAGGCAGAATGTCCAGATGGAGCAAGTGTGACGGCAGAGGTTTGGTAGGGTAACACATGAGCGTCCAGAGTGGGGTGGGGGCAGCTGGCGCTACCAAAGCCCCGTCTTATTTAGGGTTCCGATTTTTTTATGTAAAAGATATGAAATATATATTAATTTCTAATCCAAATTTAACGCCATGAGTTATTTCTGATGCGTGGAGAAATTTATTCTGTTTATGAATAGGGGAAAGAAGAAAGTTTTTGTTTGAAATACGGATCCCTTTTTGATCAACAGCTCTGTTTCTTTCGGGGCGCCCCTGTGGTGAGACCGAATTTGCTGAGAATGCGGAGTGGAGAAATATTAGGCATTGATTCACGATGACTTGGCGCCGTTGACCTTGGAGATTAGAGCTACACTTAAAAATTCCTTAGTATTAAGATATTGCTTCATCATTCATAACTAAATGTATATTTAAGTGGTAATGATAATTATAATTACCGAATAATTAACGAATTATTCGGTAATTTTCATTATAATTAACGAATATTTATAACGTTCGTATCTAATGTTTTAATTAGTAAATTACATATACCAAACCATAAATATTACGTATGAATAAAATAGTGTAAATGGGAATGCAG
Source organism: Gryllus bimaculatus (assembly GCA_017312745.1). Classification (NCBI taxonomy): domain Eukaryota; kingdom Metazoa; phylum Arthropoda; class Insecta; order Orthoptera; family Gryllidae; genus Gryllus; species Gryllus bimaculatus. The sequence goes on from BOPP01000012.1 coordinate 11,052,472, forward strand.
TTGTAATATTTCTGCTGTCCTCTTGTAGTCAAGGACTACAACTAGCCATTTTGCAGTCGACACAACTTCCTCTATGGTGCACCGAACATCTGTGTAAGCTACTAATGTTCAGTCAGACACCGCTAGAGACAACAAGGATTTTCCCCTGTCCCCGTGTGAAACTAGATGGAATGCGAAGTCCGGGAGAATGTATAGAATGGATCGTTTAGAAGATCCGAGTCACAAGATGGTCTAGGACGGCTTAAAACAATCACTGCTCTAGAGATACATATTGTAGCGACAACTCTACGAGTCGTGGCGACACCGCACTGCTGTGTCTGCACTCGACATGTAACGGCTCGCAGCAAAACGAGGTGATGCGTGTGAGCCTGGCACGAGATCATGCGACGCGTGTAAAACTATGGGTGGTGGAATGGTTCGGTAAAGAGAGATATGGAAGGCGAGAGATGTGGTGGCGCTATACGATGTGTGACGAGACAATAGCGCTGCAGATGCATGGCGGGACGTGCGGAATAGAACTGGCGTCAAGTCAGGACTGTAGACAGAGCGGCGTCATGTGCAGATGTGTATGCAGGAGCTCTAGGAAGCAGGGAGGATAGACGTGTACGATGAATGTTTGCGTGGAGTAACAGAACGAAGCGAGCATAATGTTGTTGATACGTTCTTTGCTTTTTTTGTGATCACGTTTTTAATAATGAATATGTGTGTATCCTTTCTAACTTAGTACTTCAGGATTACTGACAACTGGATATCGAAGTAATGATGCACATTCACACTTTCGATTTCTGGAAAACATTTACGCGTTGCATAATGCATACCTAGACTTCAGATATACTTGATTATATTAATATTTTCTTGCTTATCTAAACAAAACTTCTGTTTTATAATTCAATGAGCTTCAATTGGAAAGTACAGAACGTATGCGGGTTTTAGGAATATCAAAGAGTCCGTACTATTAACTCACATCGCGCTTGCAATTAAACCTGTAATATACAAACTTTTAATGCAACACAAATTCATGTTAACACTAATACTTTCGTAGAAGTAGATGTTTTGAAGTGCTTTTTGTTAAAATCTGATAACATTAATTACAGGTTTCCATGCAAACATTCTTCATTTGGTTGAATGACAAATACAACAAGGAGTATCAATAAAAGCTTCGTGATGTGAATGCTAATCTTGTTTACTTGTTACTCACCGAGAACCACCTCCAATTTATTCTGGGATGAGTGAGTGTCAAAACAATCGCACATGTGACAGAACAAACTATAGATTTCCCCTCTGAATACAAAGAGGGTTGATTTACGATTCCAAATAGTGTAGTGTTTTAAAGTACCATAAGTAGAAAACTAGAAAATTAGTGGGACATTAACGTAGATGTTAATATTGTATCTACGTAAGATTAAATATTTCGTACTGGTCATTGATTAATAATTTAGTTTTCTCGGGTGCTTCAACTGCTACGGTCACTAGCCCCGTAAGCAGTGTTAGGATATTTTATCCCAGAAGGGAGCAGTGTTTCTCTCCCACTGAAACGTGAGATCGAGCGACAAATTACACGTCGGATTGCGTGTTTCTTCTTTCCAGATGTTTCTACCAGATGTTTTCACCGCCCCAGCACTAAGCAAGCTCAGAGTAGGTACATGTGTGTGTATGTGTGTGTGTATGTGTGTGTACGTGTGTGTGTTAAGGGGAAACTGGATAACGGACGGAAGATAGCCCGCGATCACAGCAACCGGCCGCTAGACTTCCCCTCCAGTGGTGGATTTGGGTTTGTCAATCTGTCACTCCCTGTAGGCGAGCTCTAGGACCTCCTGGCTAGCGACGCTGCAGAGTTAACGGCAAAAGTGCCGTCGCAACGATGTAAATGGTGTCCGCGCAACTTGGTAGTCGTTCTATTTGGAATAACCTGGTTTGATCGCTGCGCTAGTGAATAGCGTGGGCGTTTCGACGCACACGGAAGAACGAGTGGCTGAGCAAACAGAAGGCGCCTTATCGGCTCGCGACCCAATCCACACGAAACTTTTTGATTTGAGCGGCGCGAAGTTCATTAGTAGAGGCCCCCGAAATAAGTCGCGCTTTCCCGCCTTCGCCCCTAATACCGACCCTCCGGCATGCCTCATCCTGCCCCTACGCCCTTCTGCACCCCCCGCGTTTTCGCGATTTTCCCTCATTACTCCATTCCGTCTCCACTGCTTCGCTCAGCGTCGCACTCTTCTGCCTGCCTGGCCCCTCTCTATTCCGCGTAGTCCCAAACCCTCCCCACTCTCTTCCCCGCTTCGCTCTTACACCTTCCGTATAGGTCATGCCTGCCCGTCAGTTCCTTGTTTGTCCCCGATTCACCGTCCTCTTCTTGCCCCTGTTTCAGCCCAGCCCGCCCCTTCGTGTCTCTTTCTAGCCCCCTTGGTTTCTGCTTTGGTCCCGATTTCTCCCAGCTCATCCTCATTTCCCCGCCTTAGCCCCTTGTCCCGGTCCGAAATGACCACTCGTCCCAAGAACCGCCAATTCCATTTCGTGAAGTATATGTTCATCCCACTCGTTCCTGCTTGTTTTGATCTCACCCCCGTTCGCCCCACCCAATCTACTTACACTCACTCCGTGCCAGTATTTTCTTTTGTACGATACTAACTCATCCTGCCTCTGACTCATTTCAAACGTTGCAAAGCAATCAAACCGTCCTGGACCGCTTTCAATTTCGCTCGTCCTAGCCCCTGCCGCCAAAACCCCACCCAATTACTACGTAAGGTATCGTCCAACCCTCTAATTACCACTTCGTCGCGATGACCCCCCCACATATTGCCACTGTGCCTTCTCACCTCAGCCGTAACTCCGAGTCGAACAGCCCCTCATGTTGCGTCTCGTCAAGCACCTTTGGGCCTGGCCTTCCACCTCTTCCCCGCACCATCCCCATCTACGTCCGGTCCCGCGCGTCAACCCGGACGCAAGAATTCATGCTCCGTTTCCGTGTCACCCCGCCTCGAACCTGGCCTCATCCTGCTATGGTCGCACTATTTTACCCATTACCTTCCCTTCTCCTTCCCTACCATTCTTTTGTCCTTCTTCCCCCCTTCTTCTCAGTTCCTTTCATCTTGCTGAAATACGCTCTCCAAGCGACGCGTTGCAATGAATGTCTCTGCCTCTTTCAACATTCCCCGCTTTCTCAGCGCTCCCTTTCTGCCCGCTCTGCTTCCCGCCGCTCGTCTACTCGCTCAACTTCGCCTCCCCATTACCAATATCCAGGTGGGTGGAAGGATGAAATGGGAAAAGGAAAAAGGGAGGATGTTTAGAATGATCCCATTGTTTCTCAGTATCACAATATGCTCTTTATGTCGTAGTAACTGGACAAATAGCCGATTTTTATTTTTTTTAACCATGAAGTAAATCATTTCCAAAATATTGTTTAATTGTCAGTGTAACTGATGTTAGTGAACGTGTGTCGTTTTATCAAAATAGCACGAAGGTTTTATTTTTTGTTTGCATGCCGTGCCTCAATAAAGTTAAGTACACGAAGTTTCAAAATAATTGTTTTAGCATCATTATTCGTAATTCATGTTTTCTCAGGTTAATGCCTTCTTTTTTTTATATTTAGGTTGAAAGTAGTTAACTGTAGTACTTTACTGAAATTACAATAAAGTTGCTTGAAAATTGCAGTCGTTAATTAATGAATCATTTTTAACACAAATTGCTACATTCACTTGCTACTAGCTACCACTAGCCACATTAGATCAAGACTGTTGTCATGTTACCTTCCAGAAAAAAAATAATGCTTCTAAACAATTCATATTGTGAAGTCCAACTCATTAGCTAGAACCATTCTGCGATTAAAATGCGTGCAAAGTACATTATTCAAAAGTTATCACCAAATCCTTTGTTTATGCAGTGTATGTGTAAATGACATGGAATCCATAATTTATGACCAATTATTATTTTAATGGCATTAACAAATATATATATTTGAACTCATTTGCCTCCAAAAAGTGACAAATAACTATTATTAAAGAAGCGAAGTACTTCCCAAACTTCTCGAAAATTAGTAAATTAAATATTTTTAAATTTATTTAAATAATTGAAAAAATAGAATTTATATTATGTAACAAAGAATTTATCTTAAATTACTCACTTGTAGTTCCTAACATTCAAGAAGGATGCAAAATGTGTAGTAAATATCGCCTTTAGCGAAGTTCCCTAGCAATGGTCCTTGTGGTATCGCAATGACGCCTCTATATTTAACACGTAGTAATTTACACCATCACATAATCAGATCATTATGCGTCTCAGCAGCAACTACCACCACTCGCATCAATTAACATCACTATTGCTAACTTTGGCTATGCGCCGCTACCTATTAACTGTATCCCACAATTCCATTAAAGACTGCTTCACTACTACTCTCCTTGTCCCTCTGCCCACCACCACTTTGCTAAAGCCGGTTCACTCATCAACAATCTTCGGCCATCGCCACCATCACGAAGCAACCAGCACCACAACCACCTTCCCTCATTCCGTCCATGCTGGTACAATGTGTGTTGCGAGTACAGCGTTACCAACGCCCGAGAAGAATCGCTTGTGCGGCCCATGCCTCCCGGGGCCCGGCGTTTTTTTTTTATTAATGGCAGACCCACAAGCGTACGCGTTTTCCTCCCTCGCCCGACCCGAGTAGGAATTTAACCATCAGCCCTCGCAAAAAGACGTCTACAGCCCCACGTGCTCTCCTCGATTCACCCGCTGCCGTTTTTAGACTTACAGACGTAAATAATTCAAGGCGAAAGTAAAAAAAAAAGCAGCTTTACTAACGGAGGAAAGTTCAGTCCGCACTTATGACTAAATAAGCACACCGCGTGCGCGGTGGACAGCCTTAAGGAGTAGGAGGTGGAGGGCAGAGTGAGGAGTGGAGGGCGGGATAAAACGGCTATACGTTTTGCGCCTCACGCTTGCCAACCGGAGGGCGGAGTTGCGCCGTGTGGTGTGGCGGCGGAAGTTTGAACGAGAATGAACGAGATTGTGGTTGAGGACTGGTTGGGGGTTAAACGTTGGACGCCTGAACTTGGCTGACGTGTGAAGTCTGGTTCCTCTTGATTTCTCTGTCAGATAACACGTTTGTGGATTTTAGGTTAATTTAGCAATTTTAAGTGCTTAGTTTATTGAATAAAGCCTCCTTAACATTGAAGTGCAATAATTTGAAATCCCTGTCATGGGCGAATTTGACGACCAATAAAAATAGGATGAATAACACTTGTGATGAGAATGTTTACTCCAATATTATCATTATATTCATGGCTTCCTTCATTTCATTATAATCGTTCAGTCTATTCAGAACCAAGGTGGTGTAACCTAAGGTTACGGGAACGTCGAAAACCCTTGTATATCCCTTCCGTATTCTGTCTTATTTTTTCATGACGTAAAACGCGTAAGACGGGAACTTAACAAGCGCTCTAAATGTTGAAGAAGATCAGTTACAATCCTGTTCAGTCTTAGCGTACCCAGGACGAGTTTCGGTCTGCTTCCGCACGCTGACGTTTCGGACATAATTACGGACTAACAAAACAAGCTAAGACAATAAACAGTCGCTTTTGTAACCTCTATCTGTCTTTGTATATACTAGGTATCGTGAGTTGTATTCAGTTCTTCCCGCTGGCCGAGACAGGGCAAAACCTCTACTATGGTCTTGCATATGCTTCCGCTCACTTTGTCACAGTAATAGCCCCACACACAGAAAAAAAAAAACTGTCGATCACCCGAACAATGAAGATTCAATAGTCCAGGTCAGTGAAGCCAATGCAACATAAGCCTATTAGGGCCGGGTCCTAGTCCAAATCTCGGGTCATATATAAGAAAAAAGGGATCAATTACCAAAGTCGGTGAGGACTATGAAGGTAGGGAGACTGAACAACGGAGGGGACCGGTTAATTGGCCATAAACATGAAATTACCCTTAAATCAAGCATTAGCATCTATTGATGGTAAAAAGAATAAATAGACGTTTAAATGGGGACTGTTTAAGTTCCAGAAGAGCGCGCCCGCTAACGGAAAATGTCCCGGCCAAGAGCGCGGTGAGATGGGCGCGATGAAGCAACGGTCGCACGCCGAGGCACGCCGCGGATCGCGATTAAGCGACACCGACTATTAACACGTGACACGGAGTGCGCGCGGCGCCGCCCCCCCCCCAAGCGTGAGCAGTTCCCTGACAGTCGTCGCGGGCTGCTCTCTCTCGTCTCGCCTGTCTCGTCTCTCTCGCCGAGCCACGGCGGAAGGAGCAACCGCGTGCGTGATAGAAGCGTCTCGTTGAGCCGTTCGGCGAGATGCAGGCATAGCAGAATTGTCCAGATGAGAATCGTACGGGCAGAGTTTGTAGTCGTAACACATGAGCGTCCAAGAGTGGTGGGGCAGCTGCCGCTATTCCCAAACCCCGTCTTATTAGGGTCGCCTATTTTTTTATGTTAAAAAGATATAAATATATTAATATCAAATTTCCCAGTTTAATGCGGAGAATATCGTATAAGGAAGATTTTGTAAAACGACCTTTATACATGTCTTTCGGTGCCCCTGTGAGACCTTGCGAAAGCGAGAGATATTAGATGTTACATGATGTGACTGAGGTAAGCTAACTTAAAAAACAGATAGAATGTATCATTAATGTTTAGGTAAATGATATAATTACGATAATTCCAAATGTATGTTCGGAATTATTAGAATTATTAACGAATATTTATAACCCGTTCGTATCTAATGTTTTATTAGTAAATTACACTATACCAAACGCAATAAATAGACGTAATGAATAAAATAGGTAAATGGAATGCAGTTGTAATATTTCTGCCTGATCCTCTTGTAGTCAAGACTACAACTAGCCATTTGCAGTCGACACAAACTTCCCTATGGGCATCCAACATTGTGTAAGCTACTAAATGTTCAGTCAGACACCGACTAAAGACATCAGATTTTCCCCGTCCCCGTGTAAACTAGCATGGAATCGAAGTCCGGAGAATGTATAGAATGATCGGTTAGAAGATCCGAGTACAAGATGGTTCTAGGACGGCTTAAAACATATCACTGCTCAGAGATACATAGTTGTAGCGACAAACTCTACGAGTCGTTGGCGACACCGCACTCGTGTTCTGCCACCTCGACAATGTAACGGCTCGCCCCCAGCAAAACGAAGGATGCCGTTGTGAGACCTGGCACGAGATCATGCAACGCGTGTAAAACTATGGTGGGAATGTTCGTAAAGGAGATATGGAAGGCGAGAGATGTCGGTGGCGCTTACGAAGGTTGACGAGACAATAAAGCGCGCAGAGATGCTGCGGGACGTTGCCGAATAGAACTGCGCAGTCAGGACTGTAGACAAGCGCGTTCATGCAGATGTGTATGCAGGAGCTCTAGGAAGTGGGGAGGACAGACGTGTAACGAAGAAACAACCGTTGGAATTTTGCCGTGGAGTAAACAGAACGAGGCGAGCATAATGTTGTTATACGTTCTTTGCTTTTTTGTGATCACCGTTTTTAATAATGAAATGGGTATCCTTTCTAACTAGTACTTCAGGATTACTGACAACACTGATATCGAAGTAATGATGCAATTTCACACTTTTCGATTTCCTGAAAACATTTACGCGTTGCATTAATGCATACCTAGACTTCAGATTACTTGATTATTATTAATATTTTCTTGCTTATCTAAACAAAACTTCTGTTTTATAATTCAATGAGCTTCAATGAAAGTACAGAACGTATGCGGGTTTTAGGGAATATCAAAGGTCCGTACTATTAACTCCACATCGCGCTTGCACATTAAACCTGTAATATACAAACTTTAATGTCCAACAACCAAATGCATTTTAACACTTAATACTTCGTAGAAGTAGAGTTTTGAAGTCTTTTTTGTTAAAATCTGATTAACATGAATTACAAGCGTTTCCCATGCAAACGATTCTTCATCTTGTTGAATGACAAATACAACAAGGATATCAATAAAAGCTTCCGTGATGTTAATGGCTAATCTTGTTTACTGTACTCACCGAAACCACCTCCAATTTATTCTGGATGGGAGTGTCAAAAAAAATCGCACATGTGACAGAACCAAACTATAGATTTCCCCTCTGAATACAAAGAGGGGTATATGACGATTCCAAAAATAGGTAGTGCTTTTTAAAGTACCAGTAAGTAGAAAAACTAGAAAATATAGTGGCAACATTAACGTAGATTTAATATTGTATCTACTAAGATTAAAATTTCTATCTATGTCATTGAATTAATAAATGTAGTTTTCTCGGTGCCTTGCAACTGCTACGTCAACTAGCCCGTAAGTAGTTTAGTATATTTTATCCAGAAGGGGCAATTTCTCTCTCCCCTGAAACGTGAGAATCCAGGGACAAACTACACGTCGGGTTATCTCGTTGTTCTTTTCCAGATGTTGTCTACCAGCATGTTTCACCGCCCCAGCACTAAGCAAGCTCAGCAGTTATGACATGTGTTAGTGGGTGGAGTGTGTGGTATGTGTTGTTGTAACGTGTGTGCTGTGCATATGTGGTGTGTGCATATGGGTCGTGCATATGTGCTTTGCATATGTGTGTGTGCATATGTTGTGGCATATGTGTGTGTGAATGTGTTTGCATAGGTGGGGCATAAGTGTGCATATGGTTGGTGCAATTGTTGCATGTTGTGCTCAGGTGTGTTGAATGGTGTGTTTGTGGGTGGGTGTGGTGGGTGTGGACTGTGTGCGGTTGTGGTTGTGGGGGTGGGATGGGTGTGGTGTGTGTGGTTGGGTGTTGGTGTTGTGCTGTGGATTGCTTGTGTGGGTGTGTGTTGTTGTTTTGTTGGTGTGGTAGTGGGTTGTGTGTAGTGGTGGTGGTCTGGTGTGGGTGTGTTGTGTCTGGTGGTGTGTGTTAGGGTGGTTGATGTGTGTGGTGGTGGTACGTGACTGTGTGTGATGTGTGGTGGTGTAGTATGGTGTGTGTGTGTGGTTGTGTTGTGGTGGTGTTGTTGTGCTGTGTTATGGTAGGTGGGTTTGTGGGGATGCGTAGTGGTGTGTTGTTGTGGTCGTTGGGTTGTGTGTGTGTTGGTGATCATGTGTGTTTGTGGTACTGTGTTGCTCGAGTGTGTTGTGGTGTGTGTAAGGGAATACTGGATAACGACGGAAGATTAGCGTCGCGACCAAGGCCCCATTTTAGGTACTGCTACCATTTCGCGTCGTATGATGATAGAAACACCACCGGAAATTTACCGATCAACCAGACAACGGCCGCTAGACTTCCCCTCCCAGTGTTGGAATTGGTTGTCAATCTGTCACTCCCTGTAGGCGAAAGCTTCTAGACTCTTGGCTATCACGCTGCCCAGAGTTAACGGCAAAATTGCTGTCCGTCGCATCGAGTTAAAATGTGATTATGATCTAATAATTTTTGTGTTTTATTTCCGCCTTCATATGCAATGTGTGGGTCTGATAATCATATGACGAAAACAACCTGTTCGTTGGAATCGCTGGACGCTAGTGAAATAGCTGGGTTCTGTGCGATCTGCACACACGGACACAGCGAGAAATTCGAGTAGGTACGATCGCGAGCGCTTGAGCCGATACGACACTGGCCAGCAGGCAGCAGGGCCTCCTGTGCCTTCCGGACCGGCTGGCTGGCTGGATCGCTACCGTGGAATCAGAAAGTCAGGGAGGCGACATAGAATTCTGCGGCATCCCGCCGCCATTCGATCGAGTGCGCAGCGGTGGCGTGCAGCCTGTCTGCTGGATGCGTGGTGCTATCGTCCCTGCTCAGCACACCGGAAAGCAAGTGCGCGGGCGACCCGCGGCGGGCCCAAGCGGCCGGCGAAGCGCGGGCGATCGAGCGGAAGCGATGGGCGAAGCGAGGCGACGCGACTCTTGATCGAGCGCGGGCGACTGCGAGCGGCGAGTCTAGCGAGGATGGGTTTCTCATGCTTATTTCGCTGAAGCTGTCGCGAGCTATCGCCGAGCGAAGCGCTCATATTGTGCGTCTAGGCAGACGATTCTGGGGGAGGCGGAGGCGATCGGAGAGCAGGCGTAACGACAAGGCGAACTGCGAACGCACCCGAGAGCGGCTAGACGAATCTGAGCGAAAACGGGCAGAAGCGAATTGCGGGGTCCGAGCGTATCTGAGTGAGCGACGCGCAGCGCGGCGAAGAAGCGCGGCCGTATCGCTGAGCGCGCGGAAGAATCAGTACGACAAAAGGGCCGCAGAAGCCTACCTAATCAAAGGCAAGGA
>BOPP01000012.1:11065865-11083617 GCA_017312745.1 Gryllus bimaculatus
CCCGCTCCGACCCCCGCTCCCACTCCGACCTCGCCCCTGATCTCGTATCTGCCCCGGCGCGCCCCGACCTCTCCTACGTTCGCGCCCGCGCCCACGGCTGCACCCGCGCCCGCTTCGCCCCTCCCGCCTCCGGCCCGGACCCGAGCGATCGCTCGCTCTCTCGTTTCGGTTTCCCTATTTGCAGTCGCCAAAGCCGTTATATTGCGCTTTTCCTCTCCTGCTCCCCAAACGTGCTTATTAATACTTCATTTACTAATTACGTCAATTGAAGCGCGAGCACGTAATGGGTCTGTGATTAATATAGAAATATCCGCGCCGTTATTTGGGCGGCTCGTTAAGTTTGCAGACGGCGTTCGCCTTGAGTAATTGCTGTTTTAAATTTCAATTAAAGAATCCTTGAATTATTCTGTCTTCCAGGCGAGAGGATGGTTTTCATTTTAGGCAGTCGAATTCGAACGATTGAGTGAAGCGTTTGAAGAAGTTGGAGAGAAAGGCAGAGTTGCCTTTGGGAGTTTGTGGCGTGGGTTACTTTGAAAAGTTGGAATGTAATTAACAAACACCTAAATAATATTGCGAAGATAAAATGTTAATATGATGAAATTTTGTGTCTGGTTTTTGAATTGTGAGACGTTTTTGTGCATTTATTTTTTGAATAATCTTCTTTCGTCTCAATTCACTCGGCTCTTTGTTGTTTTTTATTGTTGTGACACGTCGTTGATAAAATTTACTATACAGTTATGTAGCTGCCAATCCAGGATTTGTCCCATACTACTGAAATGTTTCTTTCTTCTTTAGATCTATTGTGAAAAATTATCCCTACCTAGCGTAAACAACATATTTCGAAGTGTTAGACACAACAAGGATAAAAAGAAAAACTTCAACCCATATTTCTGTGTCCCAGCTGGTTTCCACTGTTTATTTTACTTCATTATCAGTTATCCCGAGAATACAAGATAACTACGCAGGGAAATGAGGCAAATCCAGAATGCAGTGTACTGAAACCTGTGCAATTAATTTCAATGCAATTGAGTATTTGAATTTTAATTGTATCTTAATTATATTCTTTTAAATTTTTTGTCAATGTACCGCCTATTTCATTATACTGAGTTTACAAAACATTTGTATAAATCTCTTAACCTGAATAATGTTAATATGCTATGAAATATCACAAAGTTGCATAATATACTTACATTAAGTAGTAGAAATATTGTACTACATGGTTTAAGAAGTAAAAAAATATGCTACAAGTTTCATTTAAAATAAACGAATTGCTTCTTAAACAATTGTATAATAATGTATGAGTAGTAATTTTGATTTGTGCATAGTACGTGTAATTGCGGAAAAGTATAAGTTTGTATTAGAAATATATCGCTCTTTGTTCCAGTTATAATTGTTTCCTTTTTATTAACTGGATATCTTATTCTTACAAAAATTCATATTATCATTTTCAGGTATTAATACTATTAATAATTTGCTGCATGTAAAGTGTAAAGTGACATCATTTGTTGACTCACCTTCAAAGTTAAAATTTAATTCTACGTTTCATCCCTTTGCTCTTTACTGAATTCGTACCAAAGGATTTTTCAAAGTGCTCATGTATATTGTATCTGTAGAGAAAGCTATTTCATTATTTAAGCATTGCGTTTAAAAATCCTGAAAATACTGTGAGCTTTGGTAAACTATTTGAAGTGTGTTACACGTTATTCGCTTTCGCATACAATATGATTTCGCCTTCCTCCCTATTCATATTCTCATCATTTTCAAATATTTCTATTTATTGGAAACTCTCGTAAATATGCACATTGAATTGATAGAGATTTGCAGCTCGGATAATGCAGAGAATGACCAATGGATCGGGAGGGAGAAACGAATAGAGAAGCCTGACATAGTGTCATCATCAGTCATGTTAGGAAGGGGAAATAATCGTTAGTCATCTACTTTCCTTTTTGATTTCGTAGTTTGACCAGCTCGCGATACGAGTTCCCAAGAAGTGTCGGATTACCTCTTACGCTTCATGTGAATCAGTTGTAATTAAGCTGACATTATTTCCATCATCCTCTCGGAAATGTATGCGTTTAGATCATGAGTGCACCGACCATTTTGTTAACACAGTTATTCCTTGGGAAATACCAGGTACGGGAGGTATTGACTGAGTTGTCGTCCGTGATGACGATAAAAACATTTGAGTCTGTTAAAAATGTAAAGAAAATTAACGAAAAAAGTTGACAAGCAAAACTGGGAGATCAATAGGGATCCAAATATGTTTTTGTTGTCCAACGTGCAACTCATTCAGATCTTTGTTTACTGTTCTAAGTTGATGGGCAAAGGAATTGAGTGAAGAGTAGGATTTCTTCATACAGCTCACTCGGGTTGGATTTATGCTTTCGCCGACCTCTCTGAAACTCCTGCATTCAGGTCCTGTAAGCTACCGCAGATTCAAAAACTGTTCACTCTCAAATACCAGAGCCATGCTAACCGCCACATTCAGGACACTTGCTCATTACCTGAGATTATATTCATCACAAAGCTCTGCTAGAAATGCAAACTAAATACTCATTCGTGTTCATAAAAAAAAATGTAAAAAAGTTGCCTTGATTCATTCTCTATCTTCGAACACCGTCAATCGGAGCGTTCTTCCACACGATCCATAGTTCATTCTCTGCATTATCCATGTTAATGATCTCTACCAATTCAATACGCGTATTTACGAGAGTTTCTAATAAATATAAATAATTGAAAATGATGAGATGAAAATACGAGGACAGAAAAGGCGAAATAGTATCGTACGCGAAAGCGAATTGCGAAGACTACGTTTGTTGATTGTCATTCGAACTGACGCAGAGTCAGATTTTCTCGCACATCTGAGGGAAGTGTGTGGTCGTCAAGCGGAATATTTTTCCCCTTCCGTAGCCCTTTTCAAAATTCCTGCGCTCAAGCTCCGCTCCCATAATTAACGCACCACGCGGAGTGGCGCGCTGCACCGCGGCGCGCGCGTTGGTTGCAGCAGGCGGCGCGAGGGCGCGTCGTCGACCGAGATGACGGCCCCGCATCGATTTCTAATTTCGCCGTCCTGTAATCGATTCCAGGGTTGCGTCAACAGGCGCCGGCTGATCCAATTTGCCCGGATCCCGACGCCGGGCCGCGCCACCACTCGTCGCTCGCGGCCCGCGAATCGGAGTCTCACCACTCCCCCCCTCTCCCTCTCCGTGGCCACGGGCACGGCCCTTACCCTAATTTTCGTCTTTGTTTCTTCCGAACCCGGAGTGTTTTCAGTTATATATCCGGTGTATTGCTCCTCAGCCCCCGGTAACTTCAGCTAGCTTTCTTCGAGGTGGCTCAGCTGATGAGCTGACTAATGTCACTGGGGTGCCTCTGTCTGGGAAGTCCTAGGGTTCCAGTCGCAGGACTTTTTCCACTGCTTACATAACTAGGCCGAGTTCAGTCGCTGTCTGGGGGGAATATTGTAGCGGCAGGATTATCTTTTCGGTAATTTCCCGTGGCAGGTTTCTGTGGTAGCACCTCTGTGGGATCACCATCAGGCGAATGACGGAGCAGTACCGTAACAAACGGATCACAGGCCGCGTACGATTTATCCTTCCTCTTCTGTGTCCTATCCTCAACCTTTATCTACACACACATACATTTACATGCACTACACTGCCACAAATATCAGGAGACCAATCGAAATCTTAATTATTGTCCAGGCTGGGCAGTACTTCGCTGGTGGGAAATACCTGGAGGAGAAAAGCACTACAGTTACGTCGGCGTCAGATCTTTCCATCCAGAGCAGTGGGCGGAGAACATCGCCACCTCCTATGATAAAAATGCACTACACGTATGGGGCTAATGGCCATTGCGTTTGACGGGCCCGGAAACATCAAATATTAAATCGTCTTTGCTTCCCGGTACTTAAAATGTTTCCTTTTGAATTTCGTGTTTGTTGGTTCCCAGTCGCCAGATTTCTTCGCGTGATTTCTTCTTTGATTCTTCTGAACCCTGAGTCAGCTACTCTCCTTCCTTGTTTCTTCTCAGAACTGAGTCTATTCAGCTAGATTTCGTCTTTGTTCCTCCTGAGTTGTGACTCTTTTAGTTATATTTCCTCTTTATTCCAACTGCTCGTAGTCTCTTTTGCTAGATTTTGTGCTTGTTGCTCCCTGAACCCGACATTATTTAGATATGGCATTCGTTCCTCCTAAATCCTGTGATTAATTGTCTTGAGTTAGTTTTGGTTGGCCATTTTAATCTAACACAATTTTAAACATTTTAACAGGATCCATTATCTCCAAATATTATTTATTGTGTCCAGAGTTGGCGACTCAAATAAACGGAATATGATTTATCTTGTGATCACAGCTTGCAAATGACAATGATTAGAACACTGGCCTCTGTGGTAGCACCAGGGGTATTGCATGAATTTATTTGTAGGTTACAGATACAACAGTTGATAATTATTCGGTTCATAACGATAGATAATGTGGTTTGTTTCTGGTGGTGATCAGAATATTTATTCAAAATCAATACTGCGAAATAAAAAATGTTATCAATTCAACTACATGCATGATATCACGTGAATATTGTACGACAAAAAATAGTACGGATGCTAACGACAAATAATATGGAGTATGAATCAATTAAATTTTCTGCATTGCTGAAGGGTTTCTATAAACTTCAATATTTATAATAAATAATTTATATTTATTGATCCTGGTGGCTGCTATATCATTATATTTTTATGTATTTTCCCATCATCTTAACTCATGTTTGTCGAATCTTTAAAATACTATCCTTTTTAAATTAATATTTCTCTCGCCTATGTATATTCTGGGCTATGTATATTCAGAATGCAAAATATTCATAGGACGTATAGTTTGAGAAAATGCAATTTCTTTCAGTCCAAATTTAGATGAATACTCTCTCAAAGGAATGACGATATTTAACAATCATTTCTTCATTGTGAGAAAGGAAGTTGTTCTCAGCGGCCCGTACACATCTCAGAACGGAGAGGAGCACGCGGAAGTGGCGTGGGAGAAATCTACTTTTGAAGAAGGCCCCCGCTTCAGCTCTGCTCGAAAGCAGCACACAGCAATTACTGATCGGACACGTAGTTACTACTTAGATTGCAGAGGGTTCCTTGAAAAATCAGCGATTTTATGTGTCCAGTCGTCGATATTTGTGACAATATCGAGGTGTCTGGTGTCGTATAAAAAGAAACGTCGCCACAATGACCCACTCTTACCGTCTTCCATAATGTATATCTGTTACATATATTCCTTCTGTCGTTTTAGTTTATAAATCATTCTTTTTGTTATCTCCATTCAACCATACCACGCCCAACGAACTCCAGCCTTTAATGAATCATTTTTTTATTTCTCAGGCTATGCTTTCTTGCCGTGTTTGCCCTACTTTTCCTCGTGCTTGTCTTTCACATATTTGGCTTCGTAATGTTTTCCTATTCGTATTGAATAGCAACCCATTGACTTAAATCATTATCAAGTGTATCCCCGAATTCTCCTTTTATACAACTCTTTTATATTCCGTCCTACCTCCGACCCAGTGTCTCTTATCCAAAATGCTCAATAGGTAACATTTTGCTTCGTATTAACGCTCTCATTAACTAATCACAGTTTATTCACATACCAGTTTTCGGTTGTTTCTTGTCTGACATGAATGTTACTGTTGGTTATAATTTTCCGCCCACTTCTGTCACATGCAACTGTTTTTTTTGTCTTCTTCCCTTCTTCGTAAGTTTGTTCTGGTGATTACCATCCCATTCTTTTTAATACACTTCACATTTTTAACATGTTTAAAATATGTGTGGTTATCTATTTTCCTCTTCTGAACAGATGTGTCCTTTTCTGCCAATTTTTAAGTTTGCTACTATTCATTGGTTCTCATCTTCGTCACCTCGTAGTCCGTTCTTTACAATATTTTACCTATTCATTGAACCCCACCCCCGTTATATTTGTTTTGCAAACTCCTTTTCGCTTTTTGTAGTTTCTTTCAAAGAATATAGCTTTTTTTCTCTTTATTTTCGTCGTATTGAAAAATTACGCTTTTATGTGTATATTATATCACCAACCGTCTTCTTCTTTTCTATGCAATTACAAATTGTCAATCCCCTTTCTTTGAACAAAGTCCCTTATTCGCCAAGCTGTCCCCATCTTTACAAATGCATCTCTTCTATCTCTTCAGCTCCTTTTCTCCGCGTTGTGTTCCGCCTTCGCCCCTGCGGGACGCCCGTTAGCGCCGCCCCACGCGATCGGCGCCTTGTCTTGTCCGCGACCGGACTCGCCCCCACCCCCCGGCGACAGTGATTGATATGCGGGGCGCTATCGCGATCGTCGCGCACTCCGGCGGCTGCGGTGGCAACGACGTTTGCGATGCCGGACTTCGAAGTTGGGGAGACGGGTGATCGGGGACGGTGATGGAGGGGACGGGGCCGGTGAGAACGGGGACGTCGGGACGGGGGGGAGAGGATGGTGACGGCGTGGACGGAGATTGTGGGGATGGAGGGCGGGTCGGTGGCGGCGGGGACAGTACGGCGGGGACAGTACGGCGGGGACAGTACGGGGGGACAGTACGGCGGGGACAGTGCGGCGGGGGACAGTGCGGCGGGGGACAGTGCGGCGGGGACGTGACGGCGGGGGACAGTGGCGGCGGGGGACATGTGCGGCGGGGACAGTGCGGCGGGGAACAGTGCGGCGGGGGACAGTGCGGCGGGGGACAGTGCGGCGGGGACCGTGCGGCGGGGACAGTGCGGCGGGGGACAGTACGGCGGAAACGGGGACGCGGGGGTAGCGGCGTCGTGTCGGTGAGGGTAGAGGCAGGGATGGCGGTGATGGGAGCAACGGACGGCGATAGCGGAGAGCCATGATGGCGGAGCGGCCCGGCAGCGGTGTTGGGGCGTCCGCCGAGGGCGCAGGAGAAGTGGGCGGTGGGTAGTAACGGCGGCCGGCGCCGGAGACGTGGACTTACCGGGGGAGGCATAGGCGAAGAATGAAACTCCCGGTCGGTGACGGGTTGCTCGGGCGGGTGGAGGTAATTCAGACGTGCAATTCGTGTGGTTGAGTGGCGGGTGCGGCGCAGTTCAAGCGCAAGTAATAGGAAAAACAAGTTTCGATGCTAACTGTGGAAAAGAAGGAATGATGGGGGAAAATTGTAGTTAAGGGGAATGGATTTTTTGTAGAAACGAATGAAAATGACGACAAGTGGTTTGTTTTGGTGAGAGGATTAACGCTGTTAAATTAGTGAGGAAGAAAAGTATAAGTAGGATGTGATTAATTAATTTAAAAAAATGGCGTATTCTATTTTAGGATTGGAAAAATTGGGTAAATGTAAGTAATTAAGTGGTATTTTCGACAAAGCATTTCATTAAAAAAGTGGCTTTCCTCTCGCAAGGAAGCATAGATAAAATAGAAATATTAAAACCTACGTTCCTGATTGTTCATTCTGTGTATAGTTACAGAAGTGTTTTTCTCGGCTATTTTATTCCAAAAGATGGACGTTTTTCCTGCAATTGAAATTAATTTTACTGACATACTTTAGTGTATTTCACCACCATTTTTCATGAAATATGCATACAATGAGGCGCAATTTGCATTTTTTTTCATCATCGTGACTGAAGAAATGGAACCATTAACACTGTTATTGGGGTTGGATTACCTGAAAAAATTAATTTTAATGATTCCACATGAGCAGACACTCCATGCAACCCGCTAAACATGTTGGGAACGGCAAAATATGTACGCACTGGAACTAATAATGGATGAATAAACCAATTACCAGGATTCTTTTAATCTCCATAATAGCTCCTCAATGAAATGTATTAGTACATCGAGGAACATATTGCACTGAAAGTGCGTGGTGGATGGTGGGACAGAAATGCTAATAAAACACGCAATTGTATTCTTCTTTAACAATGCATAGCACGAAACACGTTTCTGATGCCTTATTTTCCAAATGTGAAAGTAGCTAGTTAGGGTTTTCTTTTCTAACTATATGTATGCGAAACTTTATGAAGCGGAAGCGAAACATCAGCAAACGTGGGCCGAATCATCGGTAAATTTTTGTATATTTTTAACGAAGGCCTTTGGGCGAATCCAATTCCATTAATTTCTGTAAAATATTTTTACGCGTGATTCAGAAAAGGTGTTTCACTTACGGCAAATTAAAAAAAAGGTACACGCAACACGGTGATTCGCTCACTCGTGACGTAACTTTCTATTTTCTGCCAATGACTCCTATGAAGTTATCCAGAGCGCCAAAAGGTAGAAGTCTGCCATGTGGGGGGGGGGGGGCTGCGGAGGCGCGACCGAGAATAGCTTCTTGTGGCGGTTGGGGCCATTGAATTTCTGCCCCGCCCCGCGCGGCCGCGTCCGCCGCGGCTCGCCGATTGAAGAACGTTCGGACGCCGCACGCAAGGCGCAACAGAAGCACAGCGGAGCGAACGCAAGCCATGGATATGGTGTGGCCTGCGAAGGCTCGGCCGTGGAGATGTCTCGGGCGCGTTGGCGAATCGAGGACGTCTGGCGGATGATCCTTCGGATCTACGGTTGAAGGCGGCCGTGGAAACGTGTGGGCTCGTGGAAATGCTCTGGGACAAAGCAAACATTTCCACGCGTAAACTACTGGCCCCGATGTTCATGTTGTTTGTGTGTTATTATTATTAAATTATTATTTTTATCATTATGTTTATATCAATTAATCACTATTAATAATATTAATTTAAATAATAATAATAATAATATAATAATATAATAAACAGCACAAGAAAAGAAGCTGTGGCGTTGTTGATATTGGCCAAACCGTGCACACAACCCAAAGAAAACAGGCCGTAAAATTAACAAAAGTTGAAGATCTTTGCTCTGGAAATAAAACATAATGTGGAAACTCAGGAGTGTAACGATATATCCACTGTTAGTTATCGCTGAAAATGTATAACAACATTTCAGAAAAAATCTGAAAAAACATGTGGATTAATCTCGACGATTCTAAAATTACGGATAGAAAGCAGAGATTCCTGCAATCAAAGTGCATATAGTTCGCATCATCTCCGGACAAAATGAGACCTCGTTCATTATCGGTTTCTTCTCTGGTGGGTTCAGAGTAAGTATAGGTCTCTGCCTGCAGTGACCGAGCTCATTCTAATCTGTGGCACTGGCGAGCGGTGCAAGAGCTCAACTCAGCTCTCGGCAATCTGGTGAGAAATAATATAAGTCAAATATATAAATAATTAATAATAATAATATAGTGAATTATAACAATACAATTCATGGACTACAACATATAATAAATAATAATAATAATAAAAGAAATATATTAATCACAGGGCAGCTTGGTTGTATGAATTTTTAAGGATATTTTATAAATATCAATATTTGAAACTTTTCTTATCTCTATGCATTTCGTTAACGTATCAGCTTTACGTATGTTCTGTGGCAAAGCTGTGAAGCACATCTGTAATGTCTTTGCTTTCCCTCCCGGGAGACGCACGATCCAAGGACTTGTATGTTTGGAATCTTGCCCTTTTTCGGACCGGTTCGAATGTGCTGGTCGGGAAAGACTATAGGGCTTCGTAATTCCTGAGTTAGTCAGATATGCGCATAGAGTATTTTCGCACGTCAGAATACTTTTAGAATTTTGAGTCTTGTTGTGGTTAGGTATCATATGGAGGATCATTCCGATCTTATTCTAGGCTTCGGTACAGCGTGGTAAACCTAAGAATTTCGGGAGATTCTATGTGTGAAGTCAGCGATCCTTTGTCTTCGGAGTCAGCTTTGCTTTTCGATGTTCATGTGTGCACGCGGCAATTACGCCTTGGCTTATGCGAGCTATACGAAGGCTGGGATCGTTTAGACGAAGGCCCTGGGCGAGGGTCCGTGCTACGCAGTGCTGAAGGCACATAGCGGTCTGAGCCCGGCATAGCGTTCTAGGTAGACTCTCGCGGTCAGTTATTATCTCTGAGCCAGCGCACGTTACCTGCACTTACCAGGTCTTATGTAGAATACAATAGTGCCCCCCCAGCTCTCGTGGAGCCGTGATGGCTTGATTACGCATCATGCGGCATAAGTCCTTCTTCGTAGACGATTGCGCGAGTCTGAAGCGAGGGTGGTCCTACGAGTGATGCCGATCGAGTGAGCTGGTGGCTCCTCACGATTAGGCGATGATCTCGCCAAGCGACTGCTGCAGCCGTTCTGTATCTAACCGTCGATAATGTAGCTCGGTTGTGGCGGACGTGTAATCTGTTTTCGGCGCTTTTGCAACGAGAATCTTTGATTACATTTCACGAGCTGTTTTCTAGGTCACTACGCTTCCATGCCATTGGCCTGAGATACTCTTGCTTATTTCCGCGCCTGGCCTTACGAGTAAGTACGGCTGGATCGTTGTTCAGTGGCGTGTTGTACCACACATTCTTGTGAAGCTCCGCGGCGTAGTGCGACGTTCTTGCACCACACGCTTGCCGCCGTCGCCACCGCGCCTAGCGATCTTCGCCTTGCCATGCTATCGAGCACGGCTCTGCCTCCGCTCTTCTCTTCAACTGCGCTCTCCCGCCCGCTCCCGTCGCGGCACGCTCGTCTCGACGCTCTCCGCCAAGCCTTTCTTGGGGTAGCCGCCGACGGAATGGTGAGTTCGGCGGTTGGAGGTTGCCACCGCCGTACCGATGGCGCGGCCGCCTCGATAAGGAAACACGCCAACGCCGCCTCCGGCCTTCGGGCCTGATGTCGGGCCTTCCTTCGCACCGGCCGCCACGCCGCCCAAACTGCTATCCCGCGCACTCCTGCTCGTGTACTTTCTATCCGACTTTTGCCACACACTTGCCTGCCTCCCTCCACTACGCACGTCTGCGGCTCTGCCAGCACGCTCTTCCCGCGCGTTCCAGCGCCTCCGACGCTCTTCCCACGTCCCTGCCTGCTATGACCTTTCGTTCCCCGATTCTCCGGGGTTTCTTTTTCCCGCCGGTCTCGCCGCTTAACGCCCGCCATCTCCCACTCTCCGCGCCACCGCTCCCACGCCTCCGGCTCTCCGCGCGCGTACGCTCTTCGTACGCTCCGCCGCTACTCTCAGCGGTCGTTTCGCGCTACCCTCCAGCGCCTCGCTCTTACCGCGCACGGCCCACGTGCCACGCTTCCCCACGCCCCTTCCGTGGCACCCTTCGCTCCATCCGCACCGGCCCGCTCCGACCTGTCCCGCTCTTACTCCTTGGCCTAGCATTGCTCCGTTCGACCCAGTCCTATCCCGCTCCTCCCCGCTATCACTCACACTCGCCCCGCCCCGACACCATGCCGCCTCACTCTGCTCCGGCTTTCCCTTCTCGGCCGGCCCAGCCTCCGCCTCCCTCGCTCCGACTCACCCCTTCCCTCCGCAGGCGAAAGCGCTCGGGTGGTTTGGTTGGGGACATCGTCGCTGCTGCTGCTGCGGCCGGCGGCGGCAGTGGCGGCGGCGCCTGCGGCCTAGGGGGCGTAGAGGGGTTGAGGGGGAGGGGTGCACGCTGCTCACGCGCGGCGGTGTCCCGGATAGAGGGGGGAGCGCCCTCTCATTCTGGCAAACGCTGGTGGAGAGCGGGGGTGGCTGCAGAACGCAACCCCCCCACGGGCTCGTCTGGATTTTCCTCACGGCGCCGTCCGGGGGTGCGTGTTTTTGTGAGCTGCGTATACGCTCAATCTGGCGCCAAACGTTCTCGTACTATTGCCTGGGGGAGTTGCTATCTTTTTTGGCTGGATTCGGCGAAAAGAACGCAGTCTTGAAGGCTAGAGGGTAGGAAGGTTAGAAGAATTTTCAGTTTAAGACTGAAAAATGTTTCTGAATTCCGAAGCGTACATTTAAATGAATTTTCAAGGCATTTAGTTATCTATTTTAATTATAGAACAGTCTTACTTCTCCATTTAGAAGTAATTGAAAATATTGGATGGGCAGTGACTAACTATTTATTAATAAATGATACGTTAATAATTATTGAGTTGCAAACCTATTTTACTTAAATATTATTGACAATAAAGTTACGCAAGCTTGCCACTTCCACAACAAATCTTCTAAGATGTATGGGGATGGAACAGTCCAGATGTTGTGGATAGATTTTGCATATACCGTTCTAAATATAAATTTGAAACAAATATTAAGTGAAAATTTCTTTTTATGTGTTTTCAAATATTACGGAATTTTAAAATAATCAAGTTTATCTAATCCTGATACTATTGTGTAGGAGGGAAAGCAGAAATTAGAACTGTTGTATCAAACTCGAATATGATTTGTAATGTGGTTTGTCGGAATACGTGCCAGAAGATTCGATGTAGATCAGGCGTATTTAAAAATTCATATACCTTGGCCGCATTTTCATTTTTCTCTGCGATAGAATATGTTCTTTCTTTACTTGGAAATATCTAAAGTATAACTTCAGGAAATATACGTTTTCATTTTAAATTTTAAACTTCAGTAAAAAACTTAAACACGATGAAAGCGTAGGCTTCCCGATCGCGAGTCGGTATCCACTGTCTCTCAGGGAGTTTTAATTACATAACGCCAATGTTTCGTCTGCCATGCGCGACTTTCCTCCGGGCCCATAATGCCTCGGCTTCCTTAGGGCGAATTTTTGCGTAGCGGGTCGCAGTGTAACGGCTGAAACGTTTGCATCTAGGCACTTGCCGCTCGCAACACATCTTTGCCTAGCCACGTGGGCAAATACCGGGACAGCCACGTAGATAGAAACATGATGTTTAAGTGATGTTAAGTTAGTGGGAACAGACGCAAACTTGGCAGCTACTTTGAGACGTCCGAATGCGCGACCGCCACCGCTGGCCTGCGGGTGGCGGAGAGTCGCTTCTCGCAGTCGCGAGCCAGCGAGCGGTCGCGCGGCACCGCGAGCCGCTGGTAATGGTAGTGCGTGGACTTATTAAGGCGAGCGTCCGCGCCTACACGCATGCGGGGCGAGGCCCAAGCGGGCACGGGGCGCTGCTTTTGAGTTGGCGTCCGTCGACGCCCGCCCTCTCTGCGCGTCCTCACTGCGCCGTCGCGCGCACTACGGTAAGTCTGCCTCTGCGGCAGCTGTCCTCGCTCGCTCTCGTCGTCCTCGCGACCTGCTGCTGTTCGCCCGCCCTCGCCCGCCCTCGCCGCCCTGCCGCCTCGCCCGCCCTCGCCCGCCCTCGCCCGCGCCTCGCCCCCCTGCCCGCCTCGCCAAACCTCGCGCCGCCTCGCCCCCGCCTCGCCGTCTTCACACGTCCGAGTTGCACTGTGAACCGTCGAGTCCCGCCCACGCACCGCTGCTCAAGCCTTGTCCCGCCCTGACGTCCTGTCATGCTCATGCAGCCCCGCAACACCCGCGGTTCCCGCCACCTGCAATACGCCGTACGCCATCGCCATCTCCGCTACCGTGCCAACATTCTTATCGTCCCTTCTAGCCCCTGCCATCCCCGTCATAACTGTTTTTCTCACTGCTATCCTCACTGTCCTCGTTGACTCTTTGTCTCACCTGCCGTCTTCGCCTTTCACGCCAGGTTTGCCGCGTCCTCCGCATTGCCGACTCGTAGCCCCTGCCATCCTCGCTGTCTCGGTTTTGTATTCTGTGAGAGACTTGTTATAGACTCGGTTGTGATAGGTTGGGTTGCCGGGCAATCAGGTTCTGCGAGAGAAAAAGAAACTTAATCATATTTACCAAAACTCTCTTTCTTGATTTAAGAATAAAAATTTAGAATAATTTAAACGAAGGGAAACTAACAATTATGAACTCGTTTTACGTTTTATAACCAAGCAGTTCAGGTTTATTGATATTTTATTAATAAGGCAATTATAATGGGCATTTTTCTGCTCTTAAACGAAACATTATATATCATAAGATGAACTAATTTTCGCTAAGTGATCATCATTTTCCTTTCAAAGTTTTATTACGTAAATTGAAGAGAAACTTCATTACCAGTGTAGTACAAAAAAATGTGCCAAATACCTATCCATACGTGATTACAACATAAACATTTTTTCCATATTTTAAACATTCTGTACCTTTGTGTGTGAAATCGTAACGAATTTACTATTCGGCAAAATAGAACACAGTTTTTTGTTTCTTTGCTTTTCTTTAAAAATGAGGTCATCATTTCCTTTGTTAAGTAAATTCTTATAAGTAAATAAAGTATTTTTCTTGTCCATTTCGTCATAACCACAACGCAGAACGGAAACAAGCAATTTTTATTTCACAAATGACATTTGGTCGACAAGTCCAATACCAGATTTCATCGCTACCAATCTCGTGGTTTTTGCGCTCATATTGTGTCTCGATTGACGTACGAGCTTTGCAGAAAATCGTTATTATATTTCAGGAGAGAAATAGAGAGAAATGAAAACAATGCGTGTCTACAGTTTTAAAAAGTTGATACCGTTGGTCGAGGTTTGAAAAATGCCCTTCCTCTGAAGCGAGAATATTTCTAATGTGCGGTCAGATGGTCACATTTATCAGCAATTTTGGAATAATGAAGTTAGAAACAACGCAATTTTTGTGCTTTGTATGTAAAGAACATCATTTTTTGATCAATTATCGGGCATTGTAAGATCTCTTTTTATCGTCTGTATCTAAAAATATACAAACCACATTTGTGGATTTGAACACTAATTCATTCCCACTTTTAATAGAAACGTATACTTATTTTAGTGTTAAACTGTAGTAAAATTATGTGTTCAAAACCTTCATAAACTAAATATCACAAATGTAACAAACAAACCAATATATCACAAATTGTTAATGTGAAGTATGATACAATACTACCTGCACCACCAAAAATAGCAAATCCTTCTTTATTCGTAAGATCATGCGCGTCTACATAATCACAATATAACTGAATACTGTGCGAAAAGAATTTGAGGTCAAACATTTCGAAATTGCTATAAACATTTGTATCATGTTCGCAAAACTATAACGTTTCGACGCTCTCAGAAGAAATTGCTTGCGCAACAAGAAAATTGGCGAGGGAAACGAGTACTCTGCAGACATCTTTGTTCTTGCGGTTGTTTCAATTCGCGCTTACATTCTAATTAAAGCATTCATTCAGCCCGAGGATGCCGCGGCCCCACCCTGCACCGCCACTATCGCGGAGCGAGTTGGAATTATTAGAACTAGCAAAGTTTATAAAACGCTCGCCTTGCGGCACGTGTGTGTTCAAGATCAGATTAGCGAGTTTAAGAAGAATCACTCGTTCGAGGAAGATTGAGAATGAAATACAGACACAAAGAGAGAGAGAGAGAGACAGAGAGAGATGGGGATGGAAAAGGAAAGAGAGTCAGTTAAAGAGCGGGGAGAGAGAGAGGGAGAGAGAGAGAAAGAAGTATAGAGGGGGGGAGAGAAGGAATTCAAAGCTGACAGAACATTCGTGATATAAAGGAACATGTGGTACGTGAGTGGACGAGAAATGTTGAAATGAATGGACAGTCGATGCGTTGGGTTGACTCATAGATGAGGGGATGATTTGGGTCGCAAGAATGAACAAAAGAGGAAATGGTGCCTGACAAAGTATCCACATGTACAGATAGGGGAATCGTGAGTGGGCTGTTCAATAATCCGCAACATATTTACGGTATTATGTTTCTCTTCTTTTACTAACAGCGATCCTGGAACTCAATGAATGAGAGAGAGATAAATGGGAGTAGTAGGTAGATTTATGAATCATATTAGTTACATGCAGAATGTATAGGATGTATGCAAGTAAGAGTAATTTGCATACACAAAGTTTTAGAATTTATATATTTCTCTTAAGTGATTCTAATCAGTTATCTCAGTGATTTTAATCTGTTTTAATCAATTCTCTTAGTTTAATTCAGTCCGTAGTAATAGGGTTGTCCATTTATTGGTCTTACTTTTAGTTAAACGCCTTCCGGTCGATCGTTTGGGTGTACACGAAATGATCATTGTCACAAGTCGGTCTATTAGTAGGGAACTGGACATTTTTTGGTATTCTGTAATTTAATATAAAACTTCAAGTTACAAATATGAAAATACTTTTAAAACTCTTCAAATCCACAACAACGGCACACTAAGCTAATAAGAATCGGTATTTTAAAGAAATGTTTGTATGTGAGAAAGGCAAACCTGTATGGAGTGAATCTGTAGGTTTCCTTGTGAAAATTTTTGAAAATGTTGTTATGATTTTGTTATTATTTTTGCTACAGCAGATGCACGTAATGTGGGCTTCAGTGACAAATACTCTTCTTGGCACGAGAAGTAGTTGAAGTTGGAATCCTGAGTATGTGATGATCAAGGAATTGTTTCATGAAAAGTTTCACGTATTATCATTCACATCACCTTGTTTCTGTATAGCACATCACTGTATAGTAGCTTCATCTGAAAGAGCTACAGGTGATAACGAATTAAAGAATGAACTCCTAAAATTATTACTGTAACGGAACTATATTCCAACGAGACTTTATAGTACGGCAGTGAGCATATTGTAAGACGGATTGAAATGGAACAGAAAAGCGCAGACGAACGATACAGTGTCTGAAGGTCATGCGAGTCAAATACATAAGAGAAAGCAAGTTATTAGGGGAAATTAAGAAAAATGAACACGGAATGACTGGCACTAAGCGTAATATAGGAAAGATTTCGACGAAACAGTAGTAGAGTGTTGTTGTAATTTCGAGATCGAATGCATCTAAAAATGCCAAAAATACGCTAAACAATACGTAGAAAAATTATATATTTTATCCAAAACAAGTACCCTTAATATGCCTAATTCATATTATGTTAAGCGTACATCTTCACAATATTCACTCGAATAAATATATATACTGGCTTTAGGAAGGGCGATTGAAATGTGAAGTGTCATACATTTTCTCTTGCAATACGACAAAAACAAATTTTCAGCAGCTGTTTTCTTTTTTTCTTTTTTATATCAGCGCAAAATTCAATAACGGACTGTTGGCAGAATTTAATAACAATATTTCGTGCTTTGCGTAGGATCGTGTGTCCCTCGATGCGTCCACCCCCCGGGAAGAAAACAAAGCGGACCTGCGGGGAGCCGACGCCAGCGGCAGCGCTCTGTGCACATGCCTCTCATTCACACGGCGCATTTGGGGCTCTCCTCTCGCACCATCGCCGTCCTCACCGTACCCACAGTCCTCGCCGCTCTCGCTGCCCCAGCCGTCCTCACCGCTCGCAACCGCGTCGCCGCCTTTTTATGCCCTTGCCACCCCTGCCGGCTTCATTGCTATCGTCACACTTGCCGCCAATGACGCTTTCTTCATTCTTGAAACACTCGAGTTGGCCGCCTTCTGGACTCTTGTCGCCTCATCACCCTGGGTCCACCTCGTCACTCTCATCTTGTCAACCTCGGCTCCTCGTCCTTCTCGACGTCCTAGTCGTCCTCATCACCGCTCTCGTCTGAACACAGTCGTCACCCTTGATATCGTAGTCACTCTCGTCTTCCTGAGTTGCCTTCATCGTCGCGCCCGCTGCTTTAGCCACCTTCGACGTCTACCAGCACCTCAGTTTTTCGCTTCTGCCGCCGCACTTTGTCTCTGGTTTCTCCTAGATTCAACCGATTCTTCACCATACCACTCCCTCTGTTCATACCTCACCCGTTTCTCGCATCCACGACAGAAACTCGCAGTTCCCATCGTTTCATCGCCACCGTCATCGTTGTTCCATCATCATAGACACTCCTCCAGACCACCCCACCATCACCATTACCCCTACCACTAACAACACTACCACCACCACAGGTCTCCCCATCCCCAACTCCCACTCCTCGTCATCTCCACAATCACCGCTATCACCACT
>BOPP01000012.1:11087580-11099918 GCA_017312745.1 Gryllus bimaculatus
AGGAAGAGTTGTAGAAGGAGGAGGAGGAGAAGGAAGAGCTGTGGGAAGGACGAGGAGAAAGAGGAGAAAATTAGTCTTGATCATGCATTGCGTCTCCTGCGCCCAATGGCAACTGCCTCCTCTTGCGAGCGGCGCGAGCGCCCTCGCCTGACGGCCGCACGGAACCGCAAGCCTCGCAGGCCCTCTATGTTAATAGGGTGTCGGCAGGCGCCGGCGTAGCGGGCCGCTGCCTCGGAAAGCGCGAAATAACACCTGAGGTCCCGAAGGCGTCGCTGCACACCGCCTGCCACGCAGCCGGCTGGGAAGCGGCGCCGAGATGTGCGAGCGCGAGGAGACAGGATCGGGTTCCCGTTCGTTGTCAAAGAAACGTATGCACCCGCGACCCGTGTTGGCGGTGTGATTATATGTTACTGTGCATGCTTACAAATTGCAGTATAATTTCAGAGATACGGAAATCATGTCGGTATGCGCTGCTTACAAAGCAATTTTCTTAATATGCGTATATTTTTTTCCTTTCGTTTTATCGTTAACTGTTTCGTTTGACGAAATGAAATGTTTTTTCCTCAAACATGTTTGTATTTCTTCTGTTTGAAATGTTGTGGAAGAGTAAATCTTTAATGAACTAAAAAGCCGATTTCATGTTAATAGCTTTACACTTATAAATTACGCAATTGTAAGATAACATTTGGAAGTTTATTAATGATCTATTGTGAGTAAATGATTTTGTAGGTCGGACCGCATCTAGGAATACTATTTCAATTACTAATATGATGCACTTACCGTCAGATCGTATTTTGTATCCTTTACAGAGAATACATTGTTGTGCACTGTTGGATTCGAATAAATATTGCATTTTATAATGACTAAGAGAATAGAAACTGCCATTTACATACGTATTTGATGTGTCCAAATGTACGATCAGTTAATAATTTTTTTAAATGACTTGATCTTGAATGAATATGAACCTAATAAATATATTGCGCGATAACGGATGACGAACTGTGCCACCAGTGCACTAATAACTCATAAATTTTATCACAAAAAACAAGCTTTAAATCCGCAGTTACAGTTCGGATTCTGGATGACATGCCACATTCTCTCGAGCCAACGGATGGCGCTGGACCTCGTGAGTCAGCGAAGGCGAAGTTACAGCACGAAATAAGGATCTGCCCCGCGATGACGAGTCCTTCACGAACGCACGCAAAAAAAGTGCCTGCCTGGCGGGAGGAAGGGAGCGGAGGAGGGGGCGGGCGAAGGCGTCTTAGGGTGACGCTCAAGCGTCGTAACGGTAGCGGCACACCTGCCGCTCGGCTCACGCACACTGGGCCCAAAGAGGCGCTCAGGCGGTCAAAACGGAACCCTCCCCCCCCACACACACTCACTCACTCACTCACTCACTCACTCACTCACTCACTCACTCACTCACTCACTCACTCACACATGTATATATACCAACAATTCATTAATTGAATACATAAAAAATGTAAATAAATGAATATGTTTGCTCGAGAAATAGTAAGCTATTATTTTTGTATCTCATTTACTTCATTGTTTTGGACAACATGCGTGACATTTTTATCATCTAAAACAATAAAACATGTTTTGAACAATGTATATAAATATAATATGCAGTACTTCCCCCTATGTGGTTGGTAATGTTTATACAGGATGACTAAACATACCGCAATGTAATATTAAGTTTTTGCTGATAGGAAAAATATGTTTACATGTTACATACAGGTGAAGAAATTATTATTGCTTGCAACTTTAGTACTGTTGAAGTTAAATCGTATTTAAACCAATCTTAGACCTTATTATCCATGTTCTATATTCTACTAAAATGTAATATTAATTTCTCAAAATAATAAATAAAAAATGGAACATTTTAATTTTACTTTTTTTAAATGTTAAGTTGTTATTGACACAATTTCGTGTATTTTTTATCGGTTCCAATGCTTGTTTCAATGCAATGCTCTACAGTTTGAAGGTCTTAGGAGAATTATGCCCTCGGTTGGTACAGTTTAGGCCCACCGTGCGAGACGCCGCTGGCGAGGCGGACAGCTGTCGGAGGCCGAGCGCTGACCGTCACCGCTCATTCATCAGCGAAGCGCGACTCCTTCCGGTGGCCCTGCGTCTGCCCCGCCCCCGCCCCCTTGCACCAACGACCTCCCTCACCTGCGCGCTCACTCACCTGTGCGCTTACCTGCGCTCTGTACGACCTGGCAGCGTTATTGTCTGATTCATTGTCTCGAGTTACTAGCCAGTTACCTACGTCCTCGCTCATCTGTGTTCTTTTTTTGCTTGACTTTCTCGCTCACTTGTGTCCTTTTTTATCTGTATCTCTTCCGAGCTTCTTTGTTCCTGCAATTCACTTACTCGGTCAGTCACCATCGACCACACAGATACCTCCTACCATTCTTATCTCATTTATTAATAACTTATTTACTTTATTTATTTGCTTCTGATTTGCCTGTTCTCACTGATTCGCGATTTCATGCTCTCGTTCTCTCAATAACCGTAGCTTATTAATTTTACCTTTTGTCGGCAACCTTGTATTGTACGCTTATTTGTGCTTTTTAACTTATCTCTGAGGCAAGCTGTATTGTACGCTTATGGTTGCTCATTCCCTACACATTTCGTCTCCGCTGTTTTATATTCCCATTTGAAAACTTCTTAATTTTGAATTTCCTGTGAAATGATTTTAACATTTCAAAACACTTCATATTGTTGCCACCACTTATCGTATGTTACTATCTTACATTTAACTATCTACCTTACATACTTATCATTTTCCATCCACACTCCTTCATTTTCAGTTCAACCTTTGCCGTCATTTTGCAGCTCAAGACTCCCGTATGAACCCCTGAATTCAGTTCCATACTCTCTGTTGACTAAACTCCGCTTTCTCCTATCCCTTCCGTCCCGGTTCCTCTCTCTCTCTCTCTCTCTCTCTCTCCTCTCTTCTTCGTCCTCTCTCTCTCTCTCACCCCCTCTACAGGGCACACACTCACCTTTTTCGACTCTACAATCACGTTACATGTATGCATCACAGACACTGCTTATGTTCTACGCTTTCAGCGACTAAATTGTTTTATTCTCTTCACTTCTCCTCTTTCACACTTTCTTCCTTCCACAATCCTCCTTCCTTGCGTTATCTCGTGTCCTCGTCTCTCTCGTCGCCCACCTCTTTCCATTTTGCTCTTCTCCACTTGCTAATCACCACTCTCTGGGTGCGCGTGCATCTCGCCTCAACAGCGGCTCCGCGTCGGCCGCCGCGAAGCCAGTGGCCGGGCGCTCGGGGGCGGGAGGCGGCCCCCGGCAGCAGGTGAGGGCGGCAGCGAGGGCGGTGGGGGCGGCGGCATGCCCTTTTGGGCCCACGGAGAACATACCGCACCGCACCGCGCCGCCATCGCCGGTGCACAACACGAACGCGCACCTGGGCACTAAACAACAATACGCTGCTTCTGCTGCTGTGGTGTATGGGGAGGGGAGGGGTGGGGAATGGTGTGGTGGGGTGTGGGGGTGGAGTAGGCGAAGCGCCGCGGCAAATCGCTCGGAAGGGCCGGATACGGTGATGCATAGGCGGCGGTGATGCACGGGCCAGTCGCGCGCGAGCCCTGATTTGGGCGCTGGTGCATCGTTCCACCAACTGAGCGCGCGTTTCGGCGCGATTTACTCGCGAGGAACTTGTTAATTTCGAGCGCTAACTTCTTTCCGCGTTTTGCTTGAAGTTCAATGTACGTCTTTAACCAAACAGCAAGCTATACCCGAATCAACTTAAAATAAACCAATATGTACTTCAATCTTATTCTGAGTGATTATAAAGAATCTTTGTTGCATTTTGCGGTGCTAATTTCGATTTGTTCATTTTTTTTTTGGAAGCTATAGAATTCTACCTTCGTTTTTTGCAATGGAGTTTAAAATATTCTCAAAAATATTGCTAGTAATGTTCTCTCATCGGATTATTGTTTCAATCTTTGACAAGAATGGGGTGATTTTCTGTTATGCACATAAGGGACTAAAGTGATTTTCAGTTTCTTTGCTAAATGAGAGGTTTTTCCAATAGATTGGTTGCTTTATGTTATAATGTTACTTTCATGTGAATTCTTGACAATTTTGACCTTCTGTTTGACTGAACATCTTGCTTATTTGTAATGTCAACAGCATTTATTTCTGGAAGGATATTCCTAAAAACGTCCAATTCTCCAAAACGTACTATTAATTCTTTGCGTTGGATACTGTATTTATTTACAATATTTAATTGTCACAACCGAACTATTAATATAAAAATTCAAATGTCAATTTTTGCACTCGATGTAAACGTGGGAAGTTTAACATTACACTCGCAGAGTTTTTGATATTGTTATTTTGAACATTGTTATTTTAATAGTTAGGTTAGTGTTTCATTTTATTATAAAGGCAAGATATAAAACTCTTGCTTTATTTACAAGGCATTGTAAAATATTTGCAGTAAAAACAATATTATGCAACAGTTATTTGTGATATCTCTAACTCAATTCAGAAACATAAATAAACACACAACTCAAATATTTGTACAAGACGGAGCAAAGTAAACAAAAAACATAACTGAAAATTTATTTGCCTCTTTCGAGAAACGAGGGAGTTTGAATGGCCCATCGGAACTGATCGGCGAATTCTGAATTGAAGCTGGTTGAAGGTAACCAGAATGAGATTCCATCACATCCGGTTGCTACTTACCTCGCCCCGTAGTTTCCTACAAACATTTGACTTCCGAACAATGACTCTGTTATAGGGCGTTCCCCTTCTCTACTGTATTAATAAAGTATTACCAACTTTTGATATATTCAAACATTCTTTTGAATTTTGTATGCTCACCAAGTTAAAATTACTGCAGCGGAGGTTGGAACGCCCAACTTTTTTTGCATTCTCAACTGGCCTCAGTCATGCTAAAACGCCAAGTTTTTACGATCGATAAGCCAAACTTTTAATCACGTTCGCAAACGTCCCACAGGGTTTCTCTGCATTCCGATCGGAAATGTTGGGCGTTAAAGGTGTTTCTTTG
The DNA here is from genome assembly GCA_017312745.1 of Gryllus bimaculatus. Lineage (NCBI taxonomy): Eukaryota > Metazoa > Arthropoda > Insecta > Orthoptera > Gryllidae > Gryllus > Gryllus bimaculatus. The sequence goes on from BOPP01000012.1 coordinate 11,092,625, forward strand.
TGAAGTTCGCGCTTGGGAGCCAGTTGGTATTGGAAACGCCAACTAGAAATTGTTGAGGAGACTGTTTGCTAAGCGTAGAAGAGGGGGGGGGAGAACTACTTTTTATAAACGTGTACTTTCTCCTTCGCTATTCCTCTAATATGTAAGTAGTTTGAAAAGTTTGGGAGGTATGTTATAGTGTTTGCGATAATATACGTTCGCTGTGGCAAGAAGTGAAAAAGTAAATGAATATTTATATTTACTAATATTTATTTATTTAATAGGTAATGATTACAAACAAATTAGCTTAGTTGATCCTATGTGGCTAGGCCGATGCCTTTAAGCCATTACAATACCTATTTACTAAAATAACCAGTTGCTCTTAATTAGCGGTACTGAATACTTTTGTAAATCTAGATTAATAAAATATCAATACTCAAATATAATTATTTATTTAATATTTTCAACAATTTTTTTCTCATTCAGATAACATAACTTGAATATTATTACTTTTTAAATTAATTTTATTTTACGTGGCTTTAACAACATGGTAATGAGTGACTGTCAGTGCAGAATATTACGTAGATTCATGTTCGTCAAGTGTTAAGCAGTGATATAAAGTTAAATGTTATTAAAAGCACTTCTACAGAATTAAATGACTTTATAAAATGAGAATTGAAAACTTTATAACATTAGAATGGTCTTGAAATAATCTTCCCCTAGGTATATAGTTTCTGTTGGCTCTAATTTACACAATCATTTTTAAAAAGTGTACACAGATTTGTATTACAATACTCACACACGAGTTGTGAGGTTTTTTATAAGTTGTGTGAGTGTATATGTATGTTAGATGTGTGTGTTCTGTCTTCTGATCTTTGATATAAGGCCCTTCTTTTATATTCAATGAGAATTATTAAGCCCAATAAAGTTCGTCATACTACTGTGGAGATTACTAAATTTAAAAACTCGCCATACTCTTTTGTTGATGAGTCGATTTATCATCCACTAGCTTCCAAAGATCTTGAAAAATGTTCGTCTCTAATGGGTAACTTTGTGATGCACCCGCTGCTCTTTTACTTTCAAGGTCTGCAATTTCATTTTTGAAGATTTCATTATGTGCTGGTATCCATGCAATTACGATTGTTTTTCTTTAATTTGATGCCATAAAGTGAATATCTCGAATATGATTTTATAATTCAGAAGCTTGTATGCATTTAAACCTTGGATGTTCACTAATCTTATTTATGATTCAATCTTGAATGTTATTTTATTAACGCTTTTTTAAAACCTGAAATAATGGTTATTTCGAGGATGCGTTCTAATAATTGCATCCTTTACAAAAATGATATTCCGACACAGAAATTATTTCGTCACAGAAGAGGGGAATTATGAATATAACCAAGAAGCAGATGGTTAAAAACTGTTGATCGCTTTTCTGTCGGAACAAAAGGAACTACATTTTTGGAAATGAGTTACGAGCGTGGAATGAAGCGTAATAATCATATAAGTGGTAGGTGTTTGGGCAAACATATTTCTTAGCCATTGTCAGCAAATATAGTATTCTTCAGAAGCGGAGAAAATGGTACAAACGTAAAAGGACAACGAAAATTTGTCTGTGAGTTAATGTAATTTTTTTTTTTGTTATTTAAGGTCACATAAACTTCTAGGTCATTTGCGAGTCCTATTGCGAGTAACGGTAAGGTAACTGTAAGGATCACACGATATGATGATAGGGGGTGAAAGGACGAACACAATACTACCATGCCCGAGACGGGATTCGAACCCGTGATCGTTTGTTCCGATATCACTACAGCCATTGCGATCTCGGCCATCCGGACAGGCTCATATAAGATTGATCAAAGGTAAATTGAGAAAGTGGGAGGAAAGGCCGAAAATGAGCAAAACTCCGAAAGCAGAGAAAGCGACAGATATAAATAGAAAAAAACCTAAAATTGACAAAAACATTTTTTTGGCCATATAAACAAAGGTTTTCATATACTGTTGATAATGTGTGTTAAAATAATAAAAGTAATAACGCCGAAACTGTATTCATTTTTCAATAAATTAAAGATTCATTTAAAGTACAAAATATAATAGTAATAATTAATAAATTAGGGTCACATTTTCTTATACTAAACATTAAAAGGCTTGAAATAATACATTACCGAGCTATGTTTAAATACAGTTGTACATATGACATTTTCTGGCCAAAAATGGTTCCAAATGTTTTGATTAAATATTTCCTGGCATAGCGTAAATGATCCTTAAAAATTCGAACGTGACAGTTCCTTTAAATGAAATGAAGGAAACTGAGCAGGAATGCTAGGAGAATGAGGAGGACTGCTAGGAGAATGAGGAGGACTGCTAGGAGAATGAGGAGGACTGCTAGGAGAATGAGGAGGGGGACGAGGAGAATGAGGAGGGGGGCGAGGAGAATGAAGAGGGGGGCGAGGAGAATGAAGAGGGGGCGAGGAGAATGAGGAGGACGGCTAGGAGAATGAGGCTAGGAGGGGGAAGAAGACGAAGCGGCGGGGAATGTCTGAGGAGCGGGATGGGTGGGCACCCTCTGGCGTGCTGGCTTGTTGCGGAACGTTACGCTAATTGCCAAGTGTCGCGGTGGGAAGGGTTTTGCGGGCCGTCGCCGCGCCGTGTCATAATCCGCGCTACACCCACATCGGCTTCCGGTTCCTCAGACGACGTCCCGTAATAAACGAGGGCGTTGACCTCTCAAAATTGAATGACGGGGCGGATTTTTTAATGTTAGGAGAAGTAAAGTTATGGTGTTTTACGGGAAAGAAATAAAATATGCTGTGCAACTGCGTTGCTGAATTTTTGATTTAGCACACAATACACTGTTATACTAATGATGGAGAATTTGGTTTCCTGCGACGTAATTAATACTTAAGGCTGTACGGTATAAAGCAATGCAATCTTTTAAGGACAATGAACTCTTTAACCAAATATTTACAGTATTGGAGGCAGAACACATTAATGAAGATACTGGAACACCGCTATAGTTCGCCAAAAAAGGAGCCTCATTTAATATTTATGTCTGTTACAAATAATACATCAAGAACGTTTTGAAGCACTTCCCCTATCTTTTAATAGAGCATAAGCAACTGTTCCTCCACAAAACTTAGTATTTGTGTAAATTATACTCTATTCGCTGTACACCATGTTTCTTGTTGTACGAAAGCAAGAAACCGAAAAGTGATCTCTCAAGGAACTTAATTCTTAATTTTTGTCAAACATCAATGTCTTTAGCGTAAATGATACAGCAACAAACGATTTTCTCTAAGTTATTTAAGAGAATTTAGCTAAATAGGTCTAAATTCAAATCTCAATCCTCATTTCTCCACTTCATTCTGGAGTTGATTCTGTCTCGGACAGCAGTTGAACTACAACTTTGTATTGTGCTGCTTCAGCTATGCTTTCCTGCGGGATCCTTAATGTCTCCGTCTCCTCGACATCTCCCTCTCGCGGCCTTGCCATTAAAAGTTCCCCACGGGGCCCAGCATTCTCTAATGAGCTATATTTGCGCGAAAGCACGGTGCAAGTAAAGTTGCGAAGTTACTTTCTGGGTCACACCTAATCTCAGACATCTCTCGTCTCGGATAATCGAAGCACATGACGCGAACTCTTCGTTAACGGGGAGAAGCAAACTTGGGAGGATGTACGGTAATTAGCGAGAGTATGGAAATGATTCGTAGCTGAATAGCTTTTTACAATTCTCCATACATAGTTCATTCCGGGAGAATTTCGATCTCAGTTGTTAAGTAACACATTGCATTTGTTCATTTCGCACATTCCAATGTCGATTCCTCTGATGGAGCACTTTTTACAAGAATTCAAAAGTTCTGTAGTCTAAGTCTGAACAAGAAAACATTCAAATTTCTTGGTTCTTCCAAATTTGGAATTTGAAGAATTCTTTTGCGGGTTTTCACTATCCAAACATACTGTCTGTCTGTTTATGAATTATTAAAACTGTTATTTTAAGTACTAAAAGTTCTCCATACACCCTTGCGAAGGCATCGATATTTATATGAATAAACGGGTACGTACGTAAAGTTAGCATCTGGTTTCACAAAATGTGAGGCTACGTGACCTAGACCATGTAACTACGCATCGTCTCATGTGGACGAGAGGGCTCAAAACGTAGTCCAAATCAACATTTGTCACGACTGAAAAATTCAGAAGGGAAATGTCCGAACGAGTTCACACACGACTACTCTGCAAACGTAATTAAAAACAGTTGTTTTTTGTTAAAGTGGCTTCAAAAATGTAGTACGTCGACTTTTTTGTGAGCACGTTACACTGCTGCGGCTACGCCAAACTTTAAAATTCATGATGCAGTTTGCGGGAGAGTGGCATTTGATATGTGACAGATCCATTGTGAAGTTTTTTGTTTCTTTCATTTTGTATTTTTGAAAATCATTGGTGACGTCTGCCTGAGCAGTGTCCAGTGTCGCTAATATTTTATGAAAATAACAGCTCATTATTTTCGATCATTCGTGGAAGCATCCTTAAAAATTAACGAACGTCCCACACGGTATCTCGTTTACTCTTATTATAAAATTCATTCAGTCTGAAGCTTCTAGAAGATGTATTTCGCATTGATGTCCTTCTCCCTTTCGTTTCTTTGTTCTTGCCCGTGAAACATTTTCTAAGTTATGGAGCTAATTTTTTAAAGTAAGAAAGGATACATAATAAAAGATGGGTGTAGTGTGAGTAACTTTGTCAGTAAGTAAAGTTGTGAGTAACAGTGTCAGTCTTCAATGCCTTCATCACCACCTTCTTTTTGATCTGGTGATAAACACCAGTCCTGTCTTATTTCTTTATTAATGGAAATCTTTTCTGTCAATGTGCTTCCAACTACCATCAATCCGATGCTGATTTCTGAGAAGAGGCTTTGTGAAGCTTCTTCAAGATCTTTAATACTTCATTTGAAATACTTTCTATCTTTAATACTTCATTTGTAGGAAGACTCCATTCTCTTAAACACACTACCCAACAACATTTAATAAAATACATTGGAGTCACAATTTTGAAAATTTTGAAAATATTCCAGGGGTTTCATGTAAAGTACGTCCCAAAATTGAAATACCGGTTTCAGATTCTAGAGCTCGGGCATGAGTCAGATCAATTTCGGAGAAAATCATTTATTGTCGAATAAAGGAACCGAAGATGGAACAGGATTACTGCTTATTTTACAAGTCCAGTGTTTATTACAATCATATCAAGAGCTTTTCTATTTTCTTATTTCTTCAGAGATTCTTGTAGTTGTTCGATTTTTTTGTTTGTCGATATTTGTGTTCTTATGTGTTCGAATAATTTCACAATTTCGTCATACCACAAGCTTTTATTACTGTATTTATCCATATTTATCTATTCCGATCATTCAACATCTTCTCTTTCATTTCTATTAAATTTTTCAAGCGCCTTGAGTGAACACGAGTTTTGCAAAATGCCTTTTTATAATTGTTATGGTTTTATGACTTTAACAATAGGAATCACTTAACTATACTTCTGAAGTTGTTTTAGTAGATATTCAATTAGCCATTTTTTTATTTCTTTAGCTTCTGATACCTATTTTTGGTATTTTCAATTATTTGTTCCTTTGTCTTCCTTATTTGTAGCCTTTTCTGCCTTTTTCTCCTTCTGACACCAGTCTCTTTCAATTTGCGAACATACCTGCTATCCTGAACTACATTAAGACATGGTCTTGTATTGTCTTTTTGTGGACGTGGAGGCTCCAGTTTTTGGTTGTGTTAAAAATATAAAAGGAAGATGATATCATTGGACATTTTTGTTATTTTTCATTAATGCGTATAGACTTGTTCGCTTAGGAGAAATCTCATCCTATGTTTGTTATGGCCCAGAATCCCTTTTGAGGACAGAGATGTCTATTCATGAGTATGTGCTTCTCAATTACTTCTTGTAGTATCTTCCCTTCTCGCAATTACACGACTGCTAAGAACGAAATATACAATTCCGTTTTTGCTGCTACCATTTCAAGATTCAAACGGGAGTCCACAGTGAGGGACTCCCATAGGAGAGTGTTCGTAGTGACAGGATTGCGAGTAAAATAAATTCATAGTCGTCAACCGGATGATTAAGTAAGATCAAGAATACAAAGAATAGGTAGAGGTGATATAAATTTTCCAATTTAGTACTTATGTAAATTTTAGAGTTAAAATAAAAATGTGAATCATTTAATTATTATTTTTTACAGTAATTAGTTATAAACGGTGGATTTTTATGTCCTGTGTTTTGCGCTTCTTTAGTCAGGATAAATGCCTTTTTAGTCAAAACTAATGCTTTTCTGCCTGGCCATTTTAGGACAAATAAATGTCTGAACTGTCTCCACACAATGCATAATTTTCTAATGCCTGCTTACCACGCAAGTCTCGTTCTATTCTTCTTATAAATATTTACAAAGAATCTGATTGCGCCTTCTTGATTATTGCTCTTGCTTTATTTCTAGCTTTTCAAGAATCATTTATTATTTTCAGTAGCGTTGTTGTTGGAGATTTTGTACACTACTTTCTTTACGTTTTATGTTTTATGTCGTCATTGCTTCTAACACCTTTTTTTCTATACTTGCACTTTGTCCTGACATTCATGAGCTCACACACCTACAAACGCAGATCATTTAGGTAAACGCTGTTTAGTGCACGAAGTTTTCGGGTGCAAGTGGGACGCATGCCTATAGGGGCAGTGTTAGACACACATAAATACAGAAGACTTGAACGTAATTTAAACGACCTAAATGTTATTATATTTAGAAGTTCCATTAAGAAATAAACATTTCTCGTAAATTGGTTTATCGATGAAAAGAAAATTAACAAATAACATGTTGTTGTTTATAGAAAACGACCGGTAAAAATATAAAAATGGGAATGCTTCATATTCACTATTCCTTCTTCCTGCCGTAGCCAACGGTCGGGCGGTGGAGATGACAGCGGTGGCGGCGATGTGCCGCAGTCGCCGCTGGGAGAGCTTTCCAGATCGCGCACGGTGTGCGACGTGCGTAGCGTTTTGCCTCTGCGTGTCAGTTGTATCCATGACGAGCCTCGAAGTCGGCCTTTGATCGTTCGGGTAGTATGTTTGTCGGCCCAAAAAACTTGTCACTAAAATGGTAGCGTCGTCCTTTTGCCCACAAAGGGCTTTTGCGTCACTAGGCGGACGGTCCAGCGGCAGGGATGACGGTGGCGGGTTGGGGAAGGAGAGCCTGGGTGCGAGTCCTGCCCCCCCTCGTGGGCCCATTGCAGTCATTTCCCTACGCATTGCATTTGCCAGGCCTATTCAGTTGCAA
>BOPP01000012.1:11101142-11120073 GCA_017312745.1 Gryllus bimaculatus
GCGGCGTGGCGCGGCGTGGCGTGGCGAGGAGCGCGACGCGACGCTTCGGAAAGCTGTCCTGCCGGGTGGGTCGATTGTGCGGTCGTTCCACTCTATTCTGCTGCCCGAACAACGCCGCCGCCACCGCACCACGCAGGCCACAGAATAACCCTCTCCGACATTTCCACCGCTGTTGTCTTTGCTTGTGCCCATGCTTTCCTGTATCTGCGCAATCTCAAGACCTTCGAAGATACGAGGTCATTTGAATGGATGAACTGTTAGAATTGGGCTTTTAGCGCTATACGGAAGAAGTTACGCTAATAGTTCTTTGCTTTTCAGCTTAGTAAAAGTGGCCTACAAAGTAATTGAAATTTATCAAGTCTGCGATGAAACGTGTGTTATTGTGACATGTAAATCATGGGAATTATTATATTGTGTCAGATCTAGCATACATTATTGTTTGCATATGAAATTGCCATCAAAGGCGTGAATTCTACCGAAAGGTCTATTCTGTTTTAAATCTAATATACTTGTTTACATTTGCGTAAACACCGTTCTCCAAATATACATAAATTACTCTGCATATAAAGAATCAGTAATATATCTAGCGGTCGTTGTATCAATTTCTACCACAATGCAACATTTCAAAGTTTTATTTTTTTACTTACAGATGTAAATGTACAAGTATATAGTCACGAGAGCTCTGTTGTTCATTTATCCAGTTTTCTAAATTAAATAATTCATTTATTTTCTGGAAGGTTTTTTCTGAGAAGGTTTCCTACACAATATTTTGGATTGCACTATTCTCTTAAATCATTCTCTCATTTCTGTTCCCATTTCTTCTTTCACAACCTTTGCTTTGTATTCAAAACAGCTTTACTCTCTGATTCCCTGAACATCGACAGTTGACTTGATGTTGTAAAAAGAGATGCGAATTCCAACGCAACAAACTGTCATACGCAGAGATTTCTACACTTTGAGGTACATCTGTCGTGTTTTTTTGGATGTATTGTTAGAGACTAACGCATTGCTTTGATATGTTATTCTGCACTTCACCACTGATCTTTGATTGACAAATTCAAATTACTAGATCTTCAGTCTCAAATTAAATGCTCTTTATCTTTGTGTTAGTCATGTTTTAATCATTTTAGGGAGCATTTGCTTTTTTTAGAATATAGTTGTCTAATGAATTGTTTTCTTAGTGCAGAAATGCTTCAAAAAGGATATTTAGACTTTAATGATTACCAGAATAGGATTATTTACAAATTCTCTAGACAAAATTATCAATAATATGTAATGTAATATTCCAACTTGTAACATTAATTTTATGAAGTTTTCGAAAATAGTGATGTATTTAAACGATCGATTTCTTTTGGCTTGAACTGTACTCCGCGAGTTGACATTGTGTTGCCAGCACATCGTTAATGGTTGCTAAGAATCATCAACTCAGCCGATGGGAAAATAGGCCAACTGGTGGCTGTAAAGGCTTTTACGATTTCATTAGAGCAAAGGAAATGTGACATAGTTAAACTTCCATTCTAAGTTGAACTGCTTTTATCTAGAAATTACATTCTAACAGGAATTCTGCTTGTCTGCTTGGTTACAGTTTACTACATAAGATTCAAAAGAATTTGTTTCGTTTAATCACAGGCAACGTGTAGTTGAGTTATAGTTGTCACTATTAGGTTTTCTAAATCAAATGAATATAAATTGTAATAGATAAAAATCATTGCATTAGGTGTCCGATGTGAATATTACATTTTATAAATGTGCAATTCATGAAACTTTGAGCACTTTGTGGTTTATGTAATATTAAAAACTTTTGAAAAAAATTATTTCCAGTATTGTGTATGATTTTCACTACACACCACCAATATCTCAACCTTGGCAGAAATAGTGCTAGAAATAGAAATAGGATGGGAACAGAGGTTCCTAGCAGGGTCGGTATGGACCCCCCTTCGGGATCAACGAAAATTTAAAGGGGGTCAGTAGCATATTATGAACCAGCGACTGGTTGGTGTAATCAAAATTCTATTGATTACAAAAAAATAATGATGTTAATAATTGTTTTCCACTAAACGTCTAATAATAAATTACAAAATCGCCCCGTTTAAAAAACATCATTTTGTAATGAATGGAGAACAAGGAAGATTAAAAACATGGCTACTAAGAAGAGTAAACGCCTCCTATTATTGGAAACCAAGATATTTGCGAAAATATCTCTAGACGGAAATGTAATATCTAAGTCATTTATGTATATTTAATTTTACAATGATTAGAAATAGTGTATATTGCAGAGAAAATTGTAAGAAGGTCAATAAATCAAACGTCTTTTAAAACGTCAAGGCAAAGAAAAGATCGGGAATCCCTGGTCTAGAAGTTGTACTACAAAACTCAGGTAGTGAGGACGGGCCAGACGACAGTCCATCGCCTGCTGGAATCTTCCAGCGCCCCCTGGAGTTCGCCGCGCTGGTCACCCCCCCCCTTCCCTCAACTCCTCTTTCCTCCTCCTGACTCCACCCCCACAGTCTCCGAGCGACGCGTGTCCTTGTCGTGCAGCAACTTGTAATTAAACCGTTAATTAGCTGGCGTTACTAAGTGGAGCAACTTACTTGATTAGCTATCAGCGTCGCCAAGCTACCCTTCACGGGTTTTTGAGCTCGCGAGAGAGCGCGTAGCTTCGGCCGAGGCTCTTTTGGTGCGGGCGCAAAAAGTAGTGGCGAAGACGCGTCCGTTATGAGGGCTTTAGCGAGATTTTAAGCGAGTAAGGAGGAAAGTTGAGCATGTTCCTTGTCTGGCCGCCATGCTTCGCCACGCCGTGCCCACAACGCTCCACCCTTCTGCGGGATGGCTCCCCTTTTTCGACTTCAAAGAGAGCGGAGCTCAACGTCGAGTTGTCTGGGGAATTTAGAACGAGCTACGTACCCGGGGGACCTCGGTTCGTGCAAGGCAAGCCGGCGGTCACCGTGGATTGATTGGAAGTGGATGCGATCAAGATGTCACGAGAATTATCTGGAGGATTCCCTCGTAAACGGAACAAAATATTTTGCAGCCTCCTTTTTTTCTAGGAAGTTAGTTAACGGGTGCATTGGAACTATTTTATGGAAGCAGGTATTGGAATTATTAGATTTGATGTTTATTACCGAGACTAGTCCATATCAAAAGTTAAAAAGAGCAAACGTTGGTCAAGTCGAAGATGGCGAGATACTGTACGGTAAACTCCAGATTCTTTTCGAGCAGAATGGAGGTCGATTACGAAAAAATAATCATGTAATTTTTATGCAATAAGCTGTCCTACAAGTATGGTCAAAATTTTACATTTTATATGGGAAAATAAAAATGGTAATGTTTTTCAGTTCTCATTGCGATATTTTACTAATGCTCTTCTGATCAAAATGTTTACTTAGTGAATTGTTGTACTATGAAGATTTTATCCAGTCGTTTTGAGTATCATTTTCTCTTACACGCAATAAAGAATTATTCATCTTTAAACTTCATAAATATTTTACTTTGGAGATCAATATTGAAATGCCAAGTACACGTGCAAAAGATGGAATAGCTATTGAGTCAGGCATAATTCTTAACATGTTAAGTTAATGAAGTAATTGCATCACATAATAAGAGTGGTGAGCGAAAATCTGTTATAAAACGGTTACATAAGTCGCGGGTTCGGATGCATGAAGATGAATGTCACCGTAAGTGTGCGGAAAGTAGCGGTAATTCATGTTACGTGATAGTCTGGGTTATGCGATTTAGGGTCAGAACATTTATAGAAAAGAGTTACTTTAAACTATTGTTTGAAAAATTTAACTCAGGTCAGTATGTTACATCAAGGTAAGACTGCCTTACGCAAAAATAAAAAGGAAGAAAGCAAGGCAGACAGGAAGAGAGGATATGAAAGGTGAATATGAAATAAAACCAAGGAATTTTATTTCGCCAAACCTATTGAAAACGCGAGACAATGATGTAGCATACAAACTATTTTCATGAGAGAATAATTCTGAATAAGAGACAATACGAAAAATGCGTCGAGGTCAAAACATTCCGAGGCTATTCTTTTACATTTAGCAGCAAACGTACATGAAGAAGGACAACTAATTTTCGCGTGGGGCAATCCCGTTCTGAGATCCAGGAGTGTTAGCGAGTAGCAATGGGATAATCCTCAGGTGCAGCATTGCAGTTCGCAATCCTCGACCCCACGCGCGTCCATTCCTCTTCATTCTTTTCGCCAGCTCCTCGCATCCGGCCGCCAGTGGGCCCTCGGAGCCTTGACGAGGTCGCTCTAATTCGAGGGGTGTGGGGCCGGAAATAAAATAGTTTACGACGCCACTGAAGTGCTAATTAAAATGCAGCTTTACTCCCGTCCCTGGGAACTCGCGGGGCGTAAAGCCGCCCCTTCTCGCTGGCGCGTCGTTTGCTCCCGTGCGTCGCGAATGAGAGGCTGCGCTGCTCGGGAGGCTCGCCCCGTCTCCAGCCCTTGCCTCTGGTTTGGACGTCTCCTTCAGCTCTCGTGGCGTACATTTTCACCTTTTGTGTTCCGACTGTTCATTTTCTGTGTTACGTTCAAGGAAGAAAAGCAAAGAATGGTGAATACAACGACCACCTTTGGAAAGAAAGCGAGAATGTTTCGTTAGTAGAAAGTGCCATCATGCTCCTTTCTTTACACGTTTTGTTTCTTTTACTTCAAATTCCTTACCGTGAAATATTTTAATTTAAATAAATTACGTACGCTCTACGTGCTCTGTAGATGTTTTCAAGGATTGGCTCTGCTTGTGAGTTCTAATTAGATTTCTTTCTCTCTCTCCATCTTTGTCTTCCGTTTCTTCTTTGTTCTGTTTCTGATTGGCAACATGTTGCCCCTAGTTTCGACTTCTCCTTGGGTTCTCGTGGCCAAAAATTTCACTTTGTGTGTTCCTTCATTTTGTCATGTGACTTATTTTCCAGAGGTAGTCGTGTTCACCCTCTTTTCTTTCTTGAACGTAAGAATGTTTTGTTATTTGAAAGGGTCAACCATGTTCCTTTGCATTTTTTACCTCCAATTCCTTAGCATGAAATATTTTACGTAAATAAATCACTTGAGCTTTACGTGTTCTATAGCATTCTATAGTTTTGTATGCTTGGCGATGCTTATGAGTCCTAATTTGGTCTCTTTCTGTCTCCTTTGCCTTCAGTCTCTTCTTTATTCTGCTTCTATTTGTCATGGTTTCTTCTCTTTGAAGATTTTTCTCTTTTCATTTTCATCTATTTTCCATTTTGCCGTAAAGTAACGTAAGCTCTCCTTTCTTTTGGCTACCTGAAACACTAGCGTTTGACTTTCTCCTATCATTGGTTTATTACTTTCTTCCAGCTCCTCATAATCCTCAGCCATTCTTCATAACTTACTTTTTCTTGTATTTAATTTACAACTCATCTCATTATTCCATTTACTCCTTTTACTTAAATTATCGAATAGCAATCGGTACCGTCTGTGTGTTTCAGAAATGTTATTATTTCCTAATATTCCAAATCTATTATTTTCTCTGCTCGATTCGTGTCTCATTATTACAATATTTATATTTTCACCATTTAAATAGCATAGTTTTCTCGATGCTCTCATTTTCATTCTTCTATACGACTGTTATTTTATATTTTTAAGAAGATATTTCGTACTCTCTTCACTTTTACCTCACTTTAGTTTTACCTTCATTTATTTCTCAAGTTTTTCAACTGCATGTTTCTCTTTTTTTAAATAGTTATTTATCCTAGTATCGCCCTCTGTCCCTTTCTCTTGCTCCCTAGCACAGATGCAGAATGTTAGCGTGTGTCACGAGTAATGTTTCATAGAATAACAAATGAGACCTTAACGTGACCCACAAAACCCTTGCGCGCACTTTTGGCGTCGCCCTCACCTTGCCCTCGTGCCGTCATTCTCCATCTCCCTTCGCCTACGCTCCATCCCTCTGCTGCTTCAGCACAGAGCCAAGCAATTTCGCATATTTCGGGTTTCCTATCTCCATCCTTCGTTTTAACCAACTAAATAACACACGCACTCACTCACACATACATATACTCTGGTGCCATCCCGACTTGCCTCTGTAATTGACCTTTTTCATCTCCCTCTTCTCCATCGTCATCTCATCCCATCCCATACCATCCCATTCCATCTTATCCCATCCCATACCATCCCATTCCATCCTATCCCATCCCATCCCATCCCATCCCATCCCATTCCAACCCACCCCAATCCATCCCATCCCATCCCACCCCACCCCATTCAATCCAATCCCATCTTGTCTCATCTCGTCCCATCTCATTTCATCCAATCCCACCCATCTCTTATCATCCCATCTCACCCAATCCTACCCATCTCTTATCTCATCTCACCCAATCCTACCCATCTCTTATCATCCCATCTTACCCCATCTCATCCCATCTCGCCCCATCTCATCCTATCTCATCCCATTCCACCCATCCCATCTTGTCCATCTCGCCCCATCTCGTCCCATCCGAATTTCTTCTCTTCATTGCCCCTTCATGCCAAGTCGTCCTTTTCCTAACCCTCAGACATCCTGACTCCCCAGACAGTCTCCTCACGGCACTCGGTTCCGAATTCCTATCCCACCCCCTCATCACCCTCCTCCCTGAGATCAGTCCCATTTACTGAGTCTCGCAGTTGCTCCCGCTCTCTCCCCTCTCGCCGCCCCTGCTGCCTGCGCGCTTCGCCTCTGGCTTCGCCTTCCCGCCCTTACCACGCCCTTCTCGCTCCTCCTTGCCGTGCACGAGTGGGCGAGAGAGCGTGTATATAAAAGTGAAGGGAATCTAGTTTACTGTCGTAGGCATCGCCGCTTTGATCCCGTTGCCCCAGCTGAAGTAAATTATTTTGCTGTCGACGCAAAGGGTAGCTCAAACGTAATGAGCGTTCTTACTTATTAACACGGTGACCTACTTTCTCTCTTTTTTTACGTTCCAAGCAAAAGTTCCTACTCCGTCTTTGCTGTGTTGTTTATGAAAACAAAACGCGTTGTTGAGTTGGCTTTGCAATTTTCGCGGTGCGCTCGAGGTGTGTTGAAGTAAACGAGAGAATCAGAAGGATGTTTCCCTTGTATTATCCGGCCAGTTTTTTAACCACTTAAGTGAGTGGGATACTTGTAATTATGAGTAATCCATTATTTTATAATACTAAATAATATTTTGTTGTATAAAAAATTTATTTTAAATACATTAATTTATTGTAAGTTTACGCAATTGAATAATGAATGTGTCTCTTCAATTTCACTTAAATGTGATTCAGTAGCGATATTTATTTTTGTCGACGAAGATATCTATGAGGGTTTAAAAAGAAGTTTGAAAAGGTTTTGTACTCAATATAATTGGAATGCGTTATATCGATACGTACATTTCGGTACTGGAAATGTCACCATTAACTTTAACCCCTTCGTATTCCCCACAGACATTCCTTGCGCTGACCCTCCTCCCTCTCCCTTCATCCCCAATCTCTCTCTCTCTCTCTCTCGATCCACCCTCCTTTCCTATCTCTCTGTCCCACCCTCCACCCCTGTGCATATATCGCTCCCTGTATCCTCACCTCTCCATCTCTTCCTCTCCATACTCTCTCCTTCCCATTTACCTACACCACCCTCCAGCCTTCTCCATCTCTGCTCCACACTCAATCTCTCTCCCCCTCCCTCCACTCTCATTCCGTCACCCCCTTCCATCATCTTCCTTGTGACTCCCTCTATCTCCACTCCTCTCCCATCACTCTCCTTCCCACATCTGCCCTCGCTCCATGCCTCTGCTCCTCCTTGCTCTCCCGCTCTCGCCCCCTCTGCATTTCCCCCCTCGCCTGCCCGCGCTCGCTATTTGATGGCCGCGAGGGGAGTTCTGCGACGTTAATTCCTTGGTGGCAGAGGCGTCGGCGGGAGGGGTTGGCAGCGATGCCGCGATAACCACTCCTCGCGATGCCGACGCGATTAGAGCGTCCTCCCTGGCTGTTTGGTGCAGTTTTCGGAATATTCCTTTAGTTACTGTTGCAATAAAATTTTTACAATCCCATATGAAAGTTTTGACAGAAACTAATGTTATGTAATCACTCATAACAGAACAGTTTTAACTCTAATATATTGTTAAGTAGATTAGATTTTAATTACTACCATCTACTAGTAAGAGTTACGTACGGATCTAGTTTATATCCTTTTCATGTACTACTTGTAATTTCAATTATCTTGAAGCTAAGAGCAAAAGTATTGAATAAGAGTATTGCAAACTTGAGCGAGTATTGCGAGCTAATGTAAAACTAGCAATTAAGTTTGAAAACTTTATGAGCTTTTAATGCACACGAAAACAACTGCATTATTCAAAGCATGTGAACAACAACCAAAATTTCAACTGGAACTTTTGGTAATGGAACGTGCTATTAAAATTCATGTACTTTTCATGTACAAATTCATGTATTTTTCAAAAACTTAATTTTTGAAAGAAACGCTCTGTATGTATAAAACCTTCAGCACAGTTGCGACATCTCCGAGTTCTTGGATAGTAGGAAAGCACCCAAACCAAACTGATCACTTAAGAACCGAATACCATAGACATTAATATTTGAAACTCATGACGGATGTTTCCATCATGACAGTTTGGATGAAAACCAAATATAAACGTATGTAAGTGGGGAACAAGATAACAAATAAACATGTTCTAAACTACTTTTATTATAATCCACCATCCAAATTCCAAATCCAGAGAAGACAATATTCCAAACATCCGGTAATGTTTCGAAATGTACCGTGCCACTGTTTAACCAAGATGTCCAAGAACAAGCCACCGAAATAACCAGTTGCGAGAGACAAAATCACAGCAAGGCCAAAGACAGCGAACAATAGCGAAACAGAACGCTACGCCACGAATTCCCAGAACGATGTGAGGCCGCGGCTGCTTCTCAGTGAGTCGCGGGAAGGGTGAAGCCTCACGCCATCTCCGGCTATGTCACGTGCGGCTGCACCTACGCCGCCCCGTGCGGTGGCGAAGTGCAGCACCACACCCCGATTTAAACACAGTGGCGCTTCAAGGTCACAAGCTGGAGTGACATTCAATCGGGAGCCCCTTAATTGCTTAATTTTTGTTTTGTGTGTAGGAGCTCCCGATTTGACTACAATGTCTTCCTCTCCCTCCCGCTCGTGATCTTGGAGTTCCACCTCTTAAATACGAGTAATAATAGAGTGGTACTTGAAGGTCACCAGTTGGACGGAGAGGGTGTAGCTCTCATACAATCGGGAGCTTCGTTGCGACTTAAATTTTTGGTGTTGGAGCTACCGTTTGCATGTCAATTTCTCCTTCTCCTTCCAGTTCGTGAACTTCAAGTGTCATTGTGTTTAAATAGAAGTATAGAGTATATGCGTCGGCGCAACGCTGTCTGAGGCGTAAGGGGGTAGGAGCGATTATAGCTTTACCGGCTCTACACCATCACAGGATACTAATTACATCGAATAAATAATTTGTCCGTACTTGAGTAGACTAACTTATGCTTCATTCACGTGGATACGTTCATCGGCTTTCAAGGATGTCTTTAAAGTATTTTATAATCATAAATTTGTTGAGCGGACTTTTCACTATTGAGATATTATAGAGCTTGAGAGATGTGCCTTGACGCAATCCACTAGACGCAATCCACAAAATCCACTTGCAACTCTAGTTCTCTCCGTCTCATGTGATGTTGGGGGCAGCTCCAAGTGAAGAAAGGCAAATTAGTCGTTGTAGTAATTTAAGGTTGGAAGCTCACTGCCGTCACAGCTTTTCTTCCATTCATAGTAGTCTGAGATCACAAGGAAAAATATTCTTCAAACGATAGTCGGTTGTATTTAAAGAACGTCATATGATTTTACAATACGTCACGCACAACTTTTCTGTTGTTGAAAAGAGAATTTGGATCAGGTTATTGGAAGCGTACACTCATCAAAAAGACACACTTATGCACCTAATATAGTCACTCATTTTCTTCGGAGGACACCCCAAATTCATCAGGACTCACAATTCGTCCCATGTCTCGTGTCTTCATCATAAGCGCCATTTGGTCATCAGACCACCCATTATCATTAACCCCCCACACACTCCCCGTTTTACTCTCCTCCTCCTCCTCCTCTCGCCCCGACGGCGTCGCAACAGCCATCGTCCAATCGCCCATCCCAACCCACCCTCCCCTCCCACCCATGGGGCCTCTCGTCCATTCGCGCCCTGTCGGCCTGCCCGCCTACGCCCTCCGAGAAATACCGGTGGATATCTCTGCTTTAAATTGTCCCCTGGGCGGCGGAGATATAGCCGCGGGGCTGCTGTCCGTCCTCCGCCCCCCCCCCCCGCCCACTTCCTCGTGTCCTCGCGCTCCCGCGGCCTGGGCGCGTTTTCCCTCTGGACGAAGCGATCCCGCGGGCCCCGCCGCCGGCGCAGCTTGGGCCGACCTCCCGCCGGCGGCCCCCGCGCGCCACGAATTTCAGGAGTTTCCGCTTTCTTTGAGGATGGATAGCTAAACTGCCGATGGTCGAGGAGGAGTCTGCATGCTCCTGACCATCTGTTGGAAGAGGTTTCCGAATATACTCCAGTGGACTTCAGATGTTGTGCAAGCAGAGTGAGCTCGGAGTTACAGTGGATGATGGAGTCCAGTGAGTGAGTGAGTTTACAGTGAGTGAGTGAGTGAGTTACAGTGAGTGAGTGTGAGTGAGTTTACAGTGAAGTGATGTGAGTGAGCTATACAGTGAGTGGGTGACGTGGTTTTACAGTGAGTGAGTGAGTGAAGTCTACCAGTGCGTGAGGGTGAGTGTGAGTAGTACGGCTTCTGAGCGTGAAACGCGGTTAGCTAATGGTAGTGGCGTAACGTTTCAAGCCCAATTTTAAAAGAGGGCTTATTACTAGGGGAGTAATCTTATTATTTAAGGTAGCAGAACCACCACGGTGTTTGCTGTACATGTTTATGAAAGAGGGCCCAGATCAAGTTTTGCGCGTTGGCCCGCACCTACTGGCTCATCCGGTAGGCGCTTCGTAGCGTAATAGGAAGGTGTAAACGGTTAACCCAAAAACTGTCTTCTTCGCGAATCGAAGCCGGGATTTTAAGCGCTCGTCGTCCCGCAAGTGCCGCGATGGGCCGCCGCCGGGCCGGCGCAACGACGACGACGGCGCGACGACGCGCGCGTGGGTGCGGCGGGCGCCCCCGACTATGGGAAGCCGCGTGCGCCGGCGAGCGATCGGCCCGGGCAGCAGCGCCAAGCCTGTCGCCACTTAAACTCTATTCGCCACTGTTAGAGCTTGCGCCAGACCTCGCCCCGCTCCCACGCCCCGCCACGGCGATCGCCCGCCAGGCCTGCCGCCGCCGTGCTGACCGAGCGGACCGACGATTCGGTGCATCGTCTCGCGGGACGGCGGCCGACCCGCGCGCAGGAGCGCTTTCTCGCCCTGCCCTGCCCCGCCCCCGCGCACGCTCCGCGTCCCGCCGGCTTAGAGTGCGATTTGTTTTGTCGTGCACCTGACGTAAAACAGCTGTTGCCGTTTCATCCAATCGGGAGCTTATATGTTGCTACGGTGACACCACTATGGGGACGTTCAAGCTCCCGATTTACGTCAAGTGCGCTAAATCCTAGTTTAGCGGAAACGCAGTTGATACTGCAGCGTCGTTCACCGGGAGACCGTACGGTTCGCGCACACAGAGAGGCGGAGTTTTGACACTAGTTTTCAGTCGCGAACTGGAGGTGAATTCTTGCGGCCGGCTGCTCTGATCGGTAGCTTTCTGTGGTTTCGTCGATCATCACCTGGCGAATGTCTGAGCAGTACCCTAAAAAATGAGCCACGGATCTCGACCGATCTTTCCTTCTTCTTCCTAGTCCTCCTTACCTACATTCACATGCACTACGCTACCGTGCATGCCGGGAGACCGATCGGAAGCTTAGAGATTCTGCCAGCGTGGACGGTACCCTGCTGGGTGGGGGGAGACACCTGGTTCGGTAAAAACCCGCTTCCCGACAGTTAGCCGGATTTCTCCATCCAGCGGGAAAAATCACCACAACTTCGCGAAAAAACAACAAAAACACGCACTACACTTACGGGACTAATGACCTTAGTAGTTGGAGCGTCCGGAATCACTAACAACCAACCAACGAAACAAACAAATAAACATCACGTTCCAGTATGAGTGCAACATGGCTACCTACCGCAACAACGTAACCTTCATTTACGGGACTAATGACCTAAGAAGCTGACGCACCCGGAATCAACACTCGATCAGTCGCTCCAATTTGCTGCTGCCAAACACTTCCCAGAAATCGAGGTCTCACTATTCCTTCATTTCTCGTCCTCTCATGTACAGTCACTTTCCCCCTTCTTGTGTTATGGATTTCTCCCATTCTATTGGTGTTCCGTTCCCTCAGTTTCAGGAGCTTAATTGTCGCCCTTTCACGCGTTCATACTTTAGTGCTGTATCTTGATGCCTCTCAATTTTCGGCATTTTTTATTGTGCATTAGTTCATTACCCGTCCCCACCATTTCGTTACTCTACCCTTCAAGTGGCTCATTCCTTAGTAGATTGTACCACTTATGTTTCCTATGAATCACACGTATTCTATAACTTTTCAGTTCACACTTTCTAATTTCTCTTCTGATTGGGTTTAATGGTTGCAGTTTTCTCGTGATTTCGCTCTCGATTCAGATCGAGTACTTTTAAATTTCTCAGCTACTCTCCCGTGCGATTCGCCCGATTTCTCATTTATTAGTTTTGGCTTTCACAATTCTATTTTTTTCGTTGTCAACTTTCCAAGCTCCACTATAGACGTTGTTTTCTGCTGCCCTTCGAACTTCATTCCATATATCTTTGTAGGATTTTGACAGCTTGCTAGACATGTAAAAAATCGAACTGGACTGTCCATATAATGCTGTCATGTTAATGACATCCTTTGTCAAAGCGTTCGAAATGCATATGTAAAAAAGCTACCCAGTCAATTTCAAGCGAAATTAATAGGTTTGATTCCACCGAAAGGCTAAACAAAACATATTATATCAGATTTAAATGCCGCCATTTTGGTCGGTTATTGTGCTAAAAATGCCACGCTTTAAAATGAATGCGTGAAATTGATTCAATGATTTCCAGTATAATTAATGATCTATCCTCATATCTGACCCATTGTTCTTCTGTCATTCTCGAGTTTTTAATATATTGCCACGATCTTTACATACTGAAAGAATTTCTCGCAAAGACAAAAGTATATCTTCTTACAACGATTAAACTGTTGTATAATTTGCGACAAAGCGGTCATTTGTTTTGTCGTCATCGTTTAGTTTTCTGTTCAGTGTCGATTTATATTAATCAGAAAGACATTTTTGTTTAGTCGTAGAATATTTTTAGGGTACTTGATCCCCAAAACATCTTAATTTTAAGTTGGTTATTATATGTTCTACATGTTCCCTTGCTATTTATGTATTTGTGTTTAATTGTTATGAATCTCATAATATTTTTTCGATAATATATTTCTGCAATTTTCTCAATTTTTTGGTTTTATGAAATCTATTTTTGATATTAGTTCTTTTAGTTTCTTTTGCCACAGAGATAAATATTTCATTTTGACATAATTCAATAACATTAACACAAATGGAACTCGTTCCAAAATGAAACAATTTTTATGGAACGTATTGATATATTTCTGTTTTATTCCATTTGCTTCTAACATTTTCCATTTCCCACAGAACATATAAAACCATTGCACTCTGTTTTTTCCTCATAACGCTTAAAACACTAAGGGTTATCGTTTAGAAAGAAATTTGAATTTTCTACTCAATTAATTTTATTTTGCTATAAAAGAAGGGAAGTGGGGCCAAGAAGTTTAATCGCTTGCTATTATTAACCGGTTTTATAGTAAAAACACTAAATTTTATTACAATCCTAAGTTAGTGAGTGTATAGAAACGTCATTAGTCGTAGAGAGTAAATAGTGAATGTCATTAAATTATATTTTTAGTGGGTTTGCATGAAGTACGTGTGTTGTAAACTGGTGTCCGTTGTAAAATTTCTACTTCTTTCTTCCGTGCGATGACATTGCAAGGGTTCGGGTAGTTAATATTATATTCTTTTACGTTACTGCTAACGTTAGAGTATTAAGTTTCTGTTACACTTAACACGTATTTAGGATCTTTCTCACTAAATGCGCTGTATATGTTAACGGAAGATAATTTCTTAGAATGATTTATAAAAAATCGTATAAAACTTAATAAGTGTGCAATTACTGAAGAAGTTATGTCCCTCGAGTCTTTCGTGAAACATATTTAAGATGAAACAAGTAAATAGTTTACAGATAATCTTCTCGGGAATATAAGTTACAAGTGCAATTCACACTATTTCACAACAACATGGGCTGTCATCGTGCGTAAGTCACATATGATTCATCGTTGGTTCTTTAAAACGTTTTCTTGGCTTCTGGGATTGTGAGATAATAGG
This sequence comes from Gryllus bimaculatus, assembly GCA_017312745.1. NCBI lineage: Eukaryota > Metazoa > Arthropoda > Insecta > Orthoptera > Gryllidae > Gryllus > Gryllus bimaculatus. The sequence continues at coordinate 11,115,558 of BOPP01000012.1, forward strand.
TTTCGAGAGAGTATTGAGACGTGTTCGAAGTATAAAGATCTAGATATTTGTTTCAAGATATTTTAATCTTTAAAATATTAATCTGAAATGTGGGAATGTTCACTCTGTACCAAGGAGTCGCACAACTTTTATACGTAATGCTGTAAAATATTATTTCAATATCAATTGTGTTTTCTTACCTAACGAAACACTGCCTCCACCTTAGGTCTTGTTTTCTTTCACGTGCACATTCCTCGACTTCCAAAGCTCTCTCAGGCTCTCCTTCTCCACATCCGTCTCGCTCTCTCCCCTCCCCCTCCCTGCCCGGGGCGACGTCTTCGAACTTGGGAGAGCGCCCCGCGCCGTCGGCAGCGTGCGGGAAGTTGGAGAAGTCGTTCTTCATTACCAGTTGGCGTCGCCCTCCGTGCAGACGTGTGCTCAGGTCGAGAGCCTAGGTACATGGGATGTCAAACGAAACGAACTGCGGAGATTGGTTTCGAGCTTTTCTGTCTCGTCGCAAAAGGCTCCCGTGAGGCTTTTAATCGGTTGCGTATGGTCTGCGCTTCCACGTGATTTTCTCGCCTTTGAACAGTTTCGTTATAGTTAGATTAAACCAAGTTTGCGAAAACCAAAACAGAACACATTCTGCCGAAATGAGTGGATTAATGACGTAAATGAAGTAGGTGGTGCTGCATTAATCAATTTTCTATTGTATGTTGTAATGACAGTAATAGCATTTAATTGGGCAAAAACTCAATATTCAAGGCATTGCTACATAATATGACGAAGAATACCAAAAAAGTCACAACCTCATGTATTGAGATACAGATTATGAACACATTAAAATAGAATATTGAAAATCTGTGAATGCAGATGTTTTAATAATCAGTGGATATAGTGATTGTGACGAGTTATTAGGTATTTTTCTCTCGCTTGGGGCGAATACATAGAGTAATAAAGCTTTGTGAGAGAAAAAAGCATTTAAAAATTTTGAGTTATTTTTGAGGAAACACAATTTTGCCAACGAATTCTCATTATGAAAACTATTAGTTTTTTAAAATATACATTATCGTTTTTAAGGATAAGTTTTCAAAAACGTATGCCATTAAGGAAAAATATCTTAACATCAATCAGTATTGTAGTGTACAATTTACTTTTTTACAAATTTTCGAAAATACAGAGACTGCAGGGAAATTACCCCACTTCTATAAACAAATTTCATTCTATTCGAGGAAAAAAGTAAACAAAAAATCTGAAATTATAAGAAAATTATCATATTTTGGAGAAAATCTTCTGAACTATTTAGAGGTAGCATTGGTCACAGACATAGGGACTTTTGCCGTCAATCAATTTTTCGGTACCGTAGATCCAAAAATTAACATTCTTACTACACTACGTGATAGAAAAAGTAATTTACTACATTGAGGAAAACGTTTTATCATTTTTTTTTATATCAGCGCGGCACAATACCAGGTTTTCAGGCAAAAAATTGCCACTTTTCGCTGTAGCGCTGTAGTTTTCACATTACAATAATTTCTCTTTATTACGTAAGTACGCAGCATTGAGAAATTAAAAAATGTAGCAACTGAGATACGGTATATCAAACATTTTGAGAATTAATAAAACTATTTTTTTATCGCAGGATAATGTATTACTATTGGGAGATGTTGGAGAGTAAGGAACTGTTAACGGAGATTTCAATCGCTTTCAAACCATATTTTATAATAAACTAAATTGAACTCCTGTATATTTTACAGATATTCCGATCATTAGCTTTTGTTTAGGAATCTTAATGATATATTATTTTATTCCAATGTCCACATAATCTCAAAGAAATCTTAACTAAATCTCGTTTATTATTTTCTCTGCCGTTTCCAGTCACCCGCACATAAAATGTCTTCCATATTTCGCCATGGTCTATTTTGCTATTCCTTTCCACCTTGAAATTCATACAGTAAACCAGGTATCATCCCCGAGACGAGGCGGGATAGGGTTTGAAAGGGCGTCGAACATCACGTGAGGGTTGCAGGATATTTTATACAGGAAATTGAAAATAAACACTTGTAAGGAAACGGACAGGGAACGCACTTTGAGATACGTTCCCAGGAGGAATATAAACACACGGTGATGAAAGGTAAATCTGTGATACAAAGCGACGTACGATAACCCGAGGCAAATTATTCTTCCCAACTTCTGGAAGGGTTGTATTAAAATTCTTCTCTCGTACAGGCATAATCAAATTTTCGAAATAACGTTTATTTGATTAGCACACCAGAGGCCTCTTTCTTGGAAATTCGTGCTCAAATACATTCGTTACTTCATATCTGCGTGCAGAGTGTCATTTTCTGATATTATCTACTTTTACAGAAATATATTGTCGGTCCAATATATATTTCATGAATTTGCAGTACAAATGACGAAAAAAAATTACAAACATTCAATCAATTTGTTCCATAAACCTTGAAATACGAAATGCCCACTAAGCATCTCTCGGGAAAACTGATTACTATTATATTTTCTCCCTGTTGTATGATTTATTGGTTGAATTAGGTGGTTGTATTCCTCACCCGCTGTATGACAAAATGCGGCATAGATCTTTACGTCGACTGATCGTATATTTCCCTTGCAATGCCAAACACCCACCCACAGATTCCATGCTTTTGACAACTCTCCAGACTTGGCAATGCGTGAATGCAAGTGCAGGCGTGTACGAGAAAACGAAGAGAAGGTATCAGTGAAGAGGAATGAAAGATTGTAGCCCATTTCTTTGGGTATTTCTTCAGAATTCACCTGGGATTGATCGAAGAAACTCCGGACAACTACCAATCTGAGTAGCAAATAAAAATACTTCTTACCAGACGGCGCCTGAATTCGACTATCTTAGTAGCTAGTGTCAAATATCCATCGCCGTCGAATCGGCAGAGCTGGTTCAGTGCATTAATTGACGTCACTGCAGTGCGTCTGACAGGGAGGACTTAGTTCGACTACCGACGGGGGCAGGATTTTCAACACTGACTTGTCAGCTAGGACGAATTCAGTTGTGTGGAAGAGAAATCGAGTAGCCGGTTGCTCTTATCCGTGGTACTCCTGATCACGACCAGGCGAATGTCGGAGCAGTACCGTAACAAACGGGCCATGGACCGCGCGCGATCTTTCTTTCCCCATTCCTTGTCCTATCCTACCCGATACTTACACTTACATTCACTATACTACCACACATGCCGGAGAGAGCTTACTGCTTGTCCCGACAGGGGCGGTGTCTTGCTGGTGGGTGATATTTGGATGGGGAAAACTCTGTTACGGTAGGCCGGCGCTGGATCTCACCATCCATCAGGAGAAGATAACCACCACCTCCCGCGATCAAACATGCACTACATTAACGGGACTATTTGCGTTGGCAGTTAATGCGACCGGAATTATTAATCAACCAATCAAACCTTAGCTTTCGAAACCCAAGACTAGATCAGAGACGACGGCAATGCTGCATCTGAGCTAACTCAGCTCGTCTGCTCTATAAGAAAGTGAAATCAGCATTCGTAATAAGACGCGACGTGGCGTTGCTTGTGGGCGTCGCGGAACGCAACTGTCCGCCCTCTTTTGCAGAATCCGCAATATCGAGAGGTCCGCGTCCGGAGACCAGGTGGTCTGTGCGCGGCCACAAAAAGTCGACATCTGCGACGCGCTTCGCCTCGCCTCGCCTCGCCTCTGCTCGTCCCGCTCCATCCCCCACGGCCCTCGCGCCGCCCCCGTGCAGCCCTCTCTTTCCCGTATTGGTTGCGCCACGCCTACTCTCGCCCCCCTCCGCGCCCCACCCCGCTGCCGCCGCCCCCGCCCCGCCCCCGCGCCCCCCGACCAAGGCTGAACCGCGCGGACGGCTGACCTTTCTCTCGCCTATTGAATATGGCTGCTCGCCTGTCCGAATTGAATTTCTTTTCCTCGCCGACCCGCTCCCGTCCCCGCTGCCTCCCCGTCACTCCACCCAGCGCCCAGCCCGCCTCGCTCCGCTCGGAGGTGGCTGACCTGAAAATCGCTCCCCGCGCCTCTTCACGCCGATTGAGGAGATGTCGGGGTTTGCAATTCGGAACGAGATGCTGTGCTTCAATGGTGAGACAGAAAGGGTCTTTAGTTGCCATGAGGCACCTTGGCATTGATCCTAAAGGAAAATGACATTTTTGGAGTTTTATTGCCATTTTGCATCGTTTTGTTTCATTCAAGATAGGGCGCGTGTTAATTGTAAATTATGTCTATCAGTGGCTATCAGAGTTTGTTACACACTAAATGTGCCTTAAAACGATAGTGAAAACATATGACTTCTTATTTGTAATCGGGACACGCAAGTTCTACTGTTTAGAATCAAGTATTTTCGTGTTAATTGTGGCTATGGTTTATGTTCACAATAAATCTTGTAATTCGGTTTTATTTACTGTTTAGTGAAGTAGAAGCATTTTATCCATGAAAATATTATCAAGTTTTTTTATTCTTTTACAGGTTACGTGGGACCCCCTAATCAGCTGATTCCTTAAATTCAAATCTTTTC
>BOPP01000012.1:11127071-11160218 GCA_017312745.1 Gryllus bimaculatus
GCCACCGGGTCGTACCGCACCGCCAGGCGGAGTTACGTGATTCTCCGTTTATCGCTTCCGCACCAATCTTGGACTCCCGGCGGCAGCGGGTTCGATTCCCGGAAGCTCGTAACAACGGCGCGGAGGATGCCGTCACCTGCGGATAGGTTGCCGTTGCTTGTGCTCCTAGCTGCGTGGGCGTCGCTCTCGAGGTGACGTCACCGTCATCACCACCCGGTCACCCATCGTTTCGTTTGAGACCCATCGTTCACAATAATTAAATCTGTTTTGACCTTTGTAATTGAACTTGAGGGTCCAGAAAGTGTATCTAACGTACTTAGAAACTGTTTAAGTATGTCCAGCTTTTAGCAGTTATTCATCTCCGTATGTAATTATAGGAACCTTATCTTTCTCAGGAAACATCTAATTCCGTTACTTACTTTTTTGGAGTGGATTTTATTCATTTTGAGAACAGATTCACATAATCGAATGAGATTATGTGATAAACCAATGCAGAAATTTGCGACGTAGAAAGGATAATCTCATACATAAAGATTGTTACTCAACATTTTCCAATTTCAGGTTTGCTCATTCTTACAAGACAATATTTGTTTGTAAGTTTTGTATTCCCTCTAATGTTCATTCTCTGTAAGTTCTTTCAAGTCTTTTGTCTCGTCTACTTTTATTGCAGTCTTCTTCCTGAACCTAGTCGCATTTTATTATTTTGTGCCACACATTCCACATTACATCACGAGGCGTATTATCTTCCATTAATGTTTCCCCGCGATCAGGAATTCCCTCACTCTTTTCCGTGATTTTATTTCTGATGTCGCTAATGTCACGGCCCGGACGACACGTTCCGCAACTCCCCAACGTTTCACAGCTCCGCCTCCACCACTGTGTCTGTCTCAACTCCACGCCACTTCAGGCCCTTCCCCCTCCCGCCGACGCAACCACCACCACAGCCGCTGCATTTTTTCTTGCAACCTCCCACTACATCCCTGCCGTCACCCCCCCGTCCCATGACAACAACCCTGAAACCCGTCACTACCAATAACACCACTAACACTCCTGTCCCCTTACCACCACCACCAACAACAACAACTGCTACCGACAAGTCCTTTAACTACCACCATCGCCACCTCCACTACCCCTAACGCAATCGCCACTGCAGCATTCATCCTATATATCCTCGTTGCCTCGATTCCCCATCACTACCGCTATCACCATCACCGCCACTGCCGCCATTGCCCGCGCTATCAACTCCAAACTGAGACCGTCACCTTCGCCGTCACTACCTTCGTCGTCACCACATTTACGATCACAATCTTCACGGTCGCCGCAGACTCGGCCATCGTCGCCACTGCCAACTCCGCTACCGTCGCCGCCGCTACCTTCAACATCACCGTTACCTTAACCTTTCCTTCACCGCCACCTTCACCATCACCATCACCTTCACCGTCACCATCACCTTCATCGTCACCATCACTTTCATCCGTCACCAATCAACTTTCATCGTCACCATCACTTTCATCGACACATCACTTTCATCGTTCATCATCACTTTCACTCAAGTCACCTAGTTCACCATCTTTCACATCGTCACCATCACCTTCAGTCCACTCATTACCGTCACCAATCACTTTCATCGTGCACCATCACTTTCATCGTCACACCATCAAACTTTCATCGTCCACCATCACTTTCATGCACACATCATTCTCCCACATACTTCATCGTCCATCCCTCATCGCACCGTCACTTTCATCGTCACCAGTCACTTTCATCGTCACCAATCACTTCTCAATCGTCACCATCACTTTCATCGCACACCATCAACGCACCACCAGCCACGCAATCACGCCTGGACCCTACGGTCTACCTTCCTGGCTCGACCCTCCATCTCCGATTGTCCCGCCATTGGCCATTTCTTTTCCCACCCACCCCCCCCGCCTGCGGTCCGCCCGTAGCAATCTCGCTGGACCGCCCCCACCGCCCTCACTCTCAACCGTCGCCCTGCGCGCGTTGACGCTCGCTTTCCAGCGCGCCGAACCAGCGCCTAATGGAGTGTCGGTGTAGCTTGAGAGAAGCGCGCCGGCTCGGTTTTATTGCGCATTCTGTGTTGCAGTAGAGCGCTCCTTTGTTCGAGTAATGCCGGTTTTATTACTATCCGACTCCCCACATCCTCCCCTCCCCATCGCTGCCGACCGTCGCGTTGCTTGCCACCGGCCGCCCCCTCCTCTTTTATTTTCCCCCCACCCGATGCTGCATTCCCCGCTTCGCTCCTCCCTTCCCCCTCTTCGCCTGTCCCAGTTGCTCTCATGTTCTTTTCTTGCTGCCGAGAGCTTGCTCAGCAATCTGTTTCTTAATTCTTGACTTCGCCGCAGTATTTCTCTAGATGCGATTCGGCTTTGGCCTCAACATTAATCCCTGCTACCGCCAGCTATATATCCAAGTACACGTTAACCTGATCCTGCTTGCGATTTCTAGCATCTGTTTCTCTCTCTGGCGACTAGAACCCTTCTTTCTTTCACTTCTTCACGACTGCACGAATACCCATTCCCAAGTTCTGCACTCCTACTTATTTGGAAAGAAAGTGCAATAGATAGTGGAAACTCTCTTATTTCTTTGAATCCCAAATCGTTAATTTCAAATCGGTCATCTCGTATGTTCTGGTACTACTTTTACCCAAACCCAGACCGTACGTTTTCTCTTAATTATAACTCACTTCGCTACTTTTATTTTCCCTGCCATTCGATTCCCGCGTTCCCTGATTCTACGAATCCTGCAAGCCCTCCTCTCTCTGGGCTGCTCCAATTTCCGTCTCCTGCTCTGCATCACCCGACTAAACCGCGAGGGGACCGGCGGGACTGCAACCTCATCCTGTGTTAACGTGATCAATGAACAGGAGAGGACAATGAAAGCCCAGTCTCACGTACTCCGATATAAATTTCCGCTCGGATTCCGATCTCTAGATAGAACCGCCCCCCCCCCCCACGCCACGCGGTGTGATATTCCTAATTTATACAAACGGAGGTGTTATATTGTGCGGTTAAATTTTTTTTCGAAGGGAGTAACCGTCTCGTTTGAATAAAATATTTCCCTCGCATGTCCCTTTTATTTTCGAGAGAGAGTCGTCCTCTCTCCCACGGCTGCGTACACTCGCACCCACGCAACCCCCGCGTACGCGCGCACACTCCCGCAATCCCCACACGCACGTGATACGAGTCGTCATTTATGGGCCTTGTGTCTCGGACACGTGTTGCAGTTAATTTATAACATCAGAGTAATGCAGACTAGTACACAATTTTGTTATTCTTAATATTATATGTAATTATCTCAATAACATAGATATGCAATGAATCCTCATTTCACAATAGCTGAATCTGGTCTCACGCCTAAGAACAGTCAGGACGTCTGAGTATTTAATACAGAGTAGAACGTAAATAAAATTGTTTGTATTCCGATGGTACCGAATTCACAACTCGTTGTGACTTGTGATTGTTGGCGACACTGTAGTGGAACGGCGCATATGTCTTCCATACTTTGGCTAACTCTTGAACAATATGTAGCTTTTATCATAGTAGTGCCCGATTTCTAATGGCAGAACTTTCTTTAACGTTTGTTAAAAAAATATGTGCAGCGTGAAAGGCGGGAGGCACACAGAACCTGCCATGCTTGCCTTCTCCTGAAAAGACTATCGTCGCCATGAGTTTCGTCGTGGTGCCTTTATCATGTGTTTAGTCTTGCTGGCTGCCGGTCTGTATTGTCCAAGAGATACAGCGTCTGTTGCATGTCATAGTTTGACAATGGTTAATAAATGTGTGTTGCCTATAAGACGGGAACACACAGAGTCTGCTATACTAGCCTTCTCCTTAAAAGTGTAACACAGTCTCTCGTCCCCAAGACGTCGCGGTGACTTTCTGATGTGTTTTCTCTTGCTGGCTGCCGGTCTGAATGGTCCAGGAGGTACAGCGTCTGTTGCATGTGAATTACATTGACCCGACGAGTTGCCGCGGGGGAAGGCGCGCATCCGCACGTGCGCTGTTGGCCCCGGTGGCGCGCGAGCCGAGGGCGTGCCCCAATAATACAAGGTGGCAGTGACACCGCGCTGCTGCGCATAATGAAGGCCTCGCGGGAGCTAGCGTTGCGCGGTGCACATTATGTGTATGACTCTGTGTGCTGTGCGCTATGAACTCTTTGTGGGTTTTTTTACTGTATGCTGTGCGTCGTGTGTGCCGCGCTGTTCTATTCGTTCAATTCTATGTGCTGTGCGCTGTGTACTACGAGCTATACTATGATTTATTTAACCGTACACTTGACGTAAATCAGCTGTTCATCCAATAGGGAACTAGAACATCCTCATAGTGACGTCTGAGTCGACATGTAAGCTCCCGATTGGATGAAGCCGTAACAGATGGTTTACGTCAAAGGCAACAAAATGCCTACTATTGATTTCCATTTACCGAACGTATCCTTATTATCAAGAACTAACTCGAGAGTGTGGCGTATTTTTGCTAAACGTTTTAAAGCAAAAATTATTGAATAATACTATTACTTCTGTTCATTTAAATTATTTTCATGGCGTATCTTTCATATAATTATAATGAAGATTCTACTTTGTTTGAGAGATTCATAAAGTAATTTAAGAGATAGACTAAAAATTACTTTTTTTGGATTCAGTTTGGATCATTTGGCGTCACTTTTGGTTATAATTTCAAGCGATTTATTTTCTATTCACTTTTTGACTGTTCCGGAACCAATCTTGACAGCTATAGAATAAATTTGTGATGATGCAGAATTTAAAAGTCATCAACCTTTAGAACAGTATCTTCCCATTTGCTTCCCGATATTCAGACCGAAATGTTTAATATTAATTTTCTATTTATTCCAATTGTTTCATTCCAAGTATTTTCTTTTATTAGTTTTCTCATCAACAATATCTCTATTATTTTTCTCAATATAAATTAGCTTAGTTGAAATTTCTAATATTATATTTTTGCGAATTTTATTAGCAGATGTGGGAACGTTTTTTAAAGAAGAATATTGTAAATGACATTTGTCGAATTGCTTTTATGGTCGTCGCGTTCCTTTACTCACGATATCGTATTAAAAAATGCATACCATTTCAAGATAGGTTCTCATAAATCTTGTTTAGACGTTAAAAAAAGTCGCGCTGAAATCCTTCCCCTCCTGGCGGAGCGTTTCAAAATCCTACCCTCTTCAACATAAAAGCCATTTCCATTTTTTTGCGTCCGCGCCCTCGGCCGGGCGAGCGGCGAAAACGAGAGCGGAAGATTTTATCTCGCGGTGATGCCGCGACCGCCGATAGTGAATTGGAATAATAGGGGAGCGGCCACGTCGTGCTGATGGTCAGATAATACCGCGCGATGGGACTTCTCTAGATACCGCTGACAAGCACCGCGCGCCGATGCGTCGTTGTTCGTTGCGTTCGTTAGAGATGTGTGCGTGAGTTGCGTCATACGCCCCGCACCGTTCAGGCGGATTTCCACGAGCGTGCGTATTTGTGCTTGGGTGTGTGTGTGTGTGTGTCAGTGTGATAATAGAGGCGGAATGGTGTCTGGTTCCCGCACCGATCGTTTTGTTCCATCGATTAAAAAATGTTCGATTCAGAATAAGAACTCGATAGGTTGGTTTTACCAACCGTTGTGAGTCTCGATCCGATCGTTGCATTGCACTACTCCCTCTATGAAGAGCTATTGAATTGTAGGTCATCATTCATCACGATCAGTTGCAGTGTGTCCAACTACGAGATCTATCATCATTTCCTACGCTAATGCTACAGACCGGTAGATTAATGTGATTTGTACCTTGGGTTAGAAGGAAACGTCCCTTCAACAATCAGCTGGTGGTACTGATTATGTACGGTTGTCGCTGTGACAACTTTGCTCTTGTGTGAAGGCTGAGTGAGAGAGACGAAGATAGGGATGCCTAATCCATTCCAGCGGCGAGGCTAATCGTACATTATCCTGGGCAAGTTAGAACGTCAAGTTATTGGGCGGTAAAAAGGTGAAAAGGAGAAGGATGAATGTAATCATATGTTGTGGCTCTTTCTCTCTCTACATCTCTTTGTGTTTAATTCTAACAAAGAAACTCAGCCGCAATGGAACGACTGGGGATGTAATTTTGTTCCTAGATGCAACAGTGTTTTCACTGACTTTATTAATTACATAAATTCTATTTTAACACGCGAATGATACTGAACTTGTCTCTTTCTGCGTGACTTGCATAATAATTATATTACTATAAAAAGGAAACAAAAATTTGCATTAATTATCTGAAATAATCTCTGGAATTTAAACATTTCAAATAATGAATCAATGTACGTTTACTCCTCAAGGTGTATTATGAAAGCCAGGTTGTTGACAGGTGAGAATAACGTGACTGCAATTGCAAACATATTTATGACCATGTTTTAGATAAAAAAGAGTAATTCCTTTAAATTGTAAATAATTTATCCCCTTCATTCTTGTGTTAGAGTTTCTAATAATTAAAAGGGATGAAAGTCATATGATTCGCGTTATGTGTAAATGAATGAGCACAAAACGTGCATTCTCTATTACTTTTATCAGAATCAAAATGCACACCCATGTAAATAAATATTGACAGTTATTACAATCATAATTTTAACAGATATTTATAAACTTAAAGTTTTTCGGCATAAAACATTTTTAGAAACCTGTTTCATTTATATATGAATCTAAATCTCATCTCACTGTATTATTTGGTATACCGTTCTCACATCGATTGTGTATTGTAAAACAAATCTTGTCGTATTTTAAGATTTGCGATTTTGATTTCGATCTTTTGAAACATAACTGAAACATTCTTCATTACAGAATTTAAAAGTGGAGGAGTTTCGGGATAAAAATTTATCGGACGTAATGTTTATTTAAAAATACATAGCAGAACGTCATATCACCACTTATTTGTACGTACCTCGTTAGGGTGCTCGCTCCCAAATCCCAGCAAGCGGCACGGCTCAGTGGAGAACCGCATGCAGATTTCTGGTGGGTTTTGGTGGAGTGCGGTTGGAGAGCAGGCACAGCCGGAAGTTCGGCAGCATGCGACGTTGCGAGGCAGAGTAGACGGAGATGGCGGGTGAGGTGATGAGATGAGAGAGACGGGACGAAGACGGGTCGGTTGTGGCCGGGCTGGCGGTGAGGTGGAAGAGAAGGATGGACGGATGAGCTGGGCGGAGACGCACAAACGGGCGGGCGAGCAGGCGAGATGAAGACGGTCAGGCGATTGGGTCGGATTTGAACGGGCATTGAATACGGAGGCGGATGGAGGTGGGGACGGAGAGGGTGGTAAGGCGGGCGTGGAGGAGTTGGACTTGGTGGGCGGGACTGTGACGGACGGATGGAAGGGTAGGGTGGAGACGGAGGCTGCTGTGTGGGGTCGGATGAACGGACGGGATGGAGACGGACGAACGGGTGGGACGGAGTCAGCCGAATCTCAGGGTGGGGCGGGAACTGTCGGATGGACGGGTTGGACGGAGGAATTGGGATGGACGGGCGGGAAAGGGACAGATGCACTGATGGACGGACAAGCGGACGACAGTGAGTGGGATGGACTAACGGGAGGGGGGCTGACGGACTGACGGTTGGACAAACGGTCGGGAGTGAATCGGAAGATCGGGCAGAACAGAGACGGACGGACGGACGGGGGGGTATAGTTGGTGAAAGTTGGACGGACGGACCGGCGGGTCGCAGACGAAGATGTGTGGGGCGAGATGATGCGGGCGGGAAGTGGTGGCGCGAGGCGGCCCGCGTGGGGTGGGAGTGGAGTGGAGTGGAGTGGAGCGGGCGGGGCTGTTGCGACACTCGATATTCGCGGTCGCGCCGCCCCCCGGCGCGGTCGGGATCCGGTGGCGGCGCAGGTGCGGTCGCGCTGCCTGGTCGAGAGGTTGGATCTGGGGCGGTGGGTGGATGCGCGTGGGTGGCCTTTGGCCTGAGGGGGAAGTAGAAGTGAAATGCTGCCTTCTTGGCTGCAAAGGCCAGATTTGAGGTGAACGCGGAACCTCAGAAATTCTCTCAGTTATTATCCCCACAGACATTTTTACAATCAGTTTTGCAAACTACGATTTTGTGTCATCATACCATTGTCATGCTTATTATCCAAATGACGGTTATTTCGGTTTCCCAAAAAACTCTGTCCGGTGGCCCACAGGTTTATTTAGTTCCAGATTTACGTGTAAGTGTAGGGTTGTGATCACAGACGTGTTTATAATGAGTAAACCAGTACATATCAAATTGACTCCTATTTTAAGCGTGAATGAGACGTTTCAGAAAAGTGACGGATGAATGTTTTCCCCTTCCGCTAGAGCCAGGAAAATATTATTTTGGAATATAATATGTATGTTTAAGGGATCAAAAGTATTTTTTTTTCGACGAAACCTTTTAAAGATATATTACCTATCATAAATATTTTAGATTATTCAGTCAATCTTCTGGGATCAACGTCGACATGGCGCGTAAACATCGTTAGTGCACTGCAGTCATGCACCCATTTTTTTCTGAATTTTTACACAAAAATATACTTTTCAACCGCCCTTGCCGCAAGAAGGTAACGTACTTCTATAACTAAATTAATTCTTCGAAATGTATGTTGCATGTAGCTGATATGAAACAACTTCTATGGTAAAACGTTAATTCCCTCGATTCCTTGAAGCGTATAAAGTAGTTAACTTTCATGTATATGAAGAATTCCATTATCTTATTCTTATATGAAGAATTCCATTATCAATTTTTTTAATGTGCAAAAAATGTGATATATTTTAGAGTACAATAACATTAACATATGACTTCTTTTTACTTAAACTTTTTTCTTGTAAATGTGTAATAGTACCTACAACTATTTTGTGTTTGGATAGATTGAAGGTTTGTGGAAAGTTCATCATAGAAGATATATATTTCTTGTGTGCTGATAATGAATCAAATATGAACATACTATCTTACACACATCCATCTACATATCGTATAATCTGTATAATCGAGTCCCTAGAGTCAGTTTCCATGTTTGATTGGGGCATATTACCAACTACTTTTCCAACTCAGCAACAGATTAACGAACAAGAAGAAGATGTTAACAGAAAGTTCTAAACAGTCATTTCTGTAATCGGTGAACATATTTGATATAATGAGGAGAATGGTGCAAAGTACTAAGTTTACTTCCTCCAATCTCCTGATATTTCCCCTTGACCAAACTTTCCCTCTAGATCGATTTCTCATTTTACATGATGATAAGAACTGACGAAAACTAACATAAAGTGAACTTGCGTTCCTAGAGATTGGATATACTCATGGATTCCTAATGTGCCATTAATGGACGATGTCACGTTAGATATAAATTTTACATCGATGGCCAAGCGAAAGGTTGATTCCGAAGTATAGAACATATCTTTATGCATCAATGCTGTAGTACGTTGAAATGTTGTTGCCGATCAATAAATAGTACGCATCCAATAACTGAAAGCGATACATCAAAAGAAAGTTTGAAACGCATACGTTAAAATACACGAATCCTTCTGCGAGTAAAAGAAAAAAATGTGTCGCACAGTTCGGCGTGTAATATTTTGTTTGTAAATAAATATGAACTGGACGTTGAATACACAGAATACACACATAGAAAAATAGTATGAGTTATTACTAGATTAAAAAAAAGTCTGTTGATTATTCTGTCGCCTTCAGTGGAGTTCAAAAATATTGTCAGAGAAGAAGCAACGACTTTGGAAATTTGACATGGTTTGGCCTCTTTACTTCAGAAATGTGTGAAGACACTTTTTTCATCCGATGTTACCAGATTATAATTTGAAAAATGTTTCGTCATTGTCTAAACACAAAAGGGGTTAATTACAGCGAATTATTGTTCATTAATTTCCTTTTCTAAACGTCCAGGTGTTCAGTTGAGAAATTCTCTCGCGAGTATCATAAAAAAGGAGACACGTATTTTATTGAAGATACTATTTAATTATTGATATTTCTCGAATTAAAATTGACAGACGAAGTTGAACGAATGGAGACGACTGACGTAGCGGGTGTTGTATAATAAAATGTTGAACTACCAAGTTATTAAAAAAAGTGTGCAAACTGTGTAAGAGTGGGGCGTGACCAACGTATAAAGAACTTGTGCAACGGAGAAAGAAGGGAGTAATTGGATTATAAAATAAGTGTCATATGGATTTTGGGATGAAGGGATTTTGTTAGCATAGAGAAGAAAATATCTTACAACACAATTTATAGAGAGAAAAAAATGCATATACTCGTAAGTTCATTGTTTCCTTCGTATACTGTTAAATTACATTTATTTTCTTATTTTACTTCTGTAATTTTGTTAATCTTAAAAATAGAAAGTTCATACGCTTGAGAGGAGAGGACATTTTGTACCAAATTGTACGAGGGAGAGGAAGCACGACGATTCTCTGTACGAATTAGTTCGAAAGACCCCGAAGATGTATAATTGAGCCAATTGTTCTCAGTGTGTGAGAATAATAAATAGTATACCCAGATAATATTTATTAATTTTATTTTTAACTTTCTTACAAGTGAACAAGAAAAAAAATTTTTTTTGAAACACTTAGAACAGAAGACCCCAAACAGGATTGGTATCGACCACCAAAATAAAATTTTGAAGAGGGTCAACGATTACCGAGATGTTGATTAGGGAACACCAGCCTAATATAAACGGGCTCCGTATAATCAAGGACCTACTGATTACAAAAAAAATATTAATGAACTTGGCAATGAATTGTTTTCTGATATTAAGCAACAAAACGTATAAAAATACATTACATGTTTGCTTTTCATCCTTCGTATCCGTCATAAGGATGTTTAGAGGAATGAGGAAGAATGTTAGAAAATTCAAGATATTATAACTATACATTCACAACGATAGTCTGCAGAGTAATAAAATACTCTCCGTCATTAGCCCTGGAGAACTGATATGCCCATTTAAAAAAATAATAAACTCATCACTTCAGTGAAGATTAGAAATTCAGTTACTTAAAAGCGGACGCGTTATTACAATTCGAGATAATTACGAAAATATTTGTGTACAAAATTATCTTTAAGACACACATGTACAATTCTTTGTGTTATGATTTTGGAAACTGAAAATTAATAACACAAGGGACCATTGACGTAAAGAATTCTCTTAAAAAAGGTCGGGGAAAGAAAAAGTTGGGGAATCACTGATTTAGACAATATGCCTGAAATATGCGTATGTTAACAACATGGCAGTGCTTTTAATGGGTTTAGATGTAATTATTGAGTAATTATTACCTAATAATTTGTAATGTACATTAACATATAATCTTTTTACTTTCACTACGACGGGCAATCAATTAATTGATCGTAACTAATCGTATGCTGAAACAATGTGATCAAGGAACCGGAATTCATCGTTGTTGTTGGTTGGTTGTTCGTGATTCCAGACGCGTTAACTAATGAGGTCATTATTCACGTAAGTGTAGTGTAGTTTTCCTCGGGAAATTACGATCATTTCCCCCCGCCGAATGGAAATATCGGGCGCCGTGGGGTTCCGCCAACCAGATATCTCCCACCATCGAAGGAATTCATTGTAGCACCATTAATATACCACAATATGCCCAAGATGAATATTATTTCCGACCACTGCGTTACCTTGCCAGTTGACCTCCTTCCTGGTGTCGCAAAGGCATGGGTACGATGAAGGCGGAGGAAGTGAAGGAAGGAGAGGGAGGGGAGGAAGGGGAGGGAGGGGCGGATGGTCCTTGCGGAAGCCTCTCAAGGAAGGGCTGTCTGCTCCTGCCCGAGTCTCGAATTACCTCAAGTGGCCGGCGCCGCGCGCGCGCTCTAGCAGGACGCCGTCGAGATGCCGCCCACCGCATCCGCCTTCTTTTGTTTTCCTTCGCGCCCAGCTGAAAGCTTTCTGAGGAACGCGGAATCCGTGCTGATGAAACGGAGACCGCGGTTTTGAAATGTTTCAGTCATCAAAATTAGATGTGCTGGAGATATTTAATAGAACTAAAATAGGCTCATATTTACGGCATGTAATTGGTTATGTTAACATCTGTTTGGTGCGTCCAATGCAAATTTGTGGCATGAAGAATTATGAAAATGTAATGCAGAAAAAATTGTACACAAAATATTTAATCGAAACTAGGAACACGCGATGATATTCGAATCAAGGGATTGTCTGGTCATCTCATACAACTAGCTCACAGGAGAGTGTATTTATTCATGTCATTCTCTTTTCTTTATGTTCTTCCCACATGTTTTTAGATTAGAATATTTGACGTTCATTGAGTTTCAAGTTATGACTACCAACAGAAAGATACCCATGAGTGAATGAGGATAATTTTCTCAGTATATAAAATGTGTAATGTTACACATGGATCCTTTAGCAACAAAACGTACATACAACTTCAAAGAATGGCTTTTA
The DNA here is from genome assembly GCA_017312745.1 of Gryllus bimaculatus. Taxonomy (NCBI): domain Eukaryota; kingdom Metazoa; phylum Arthropoda; class Insecta; order Orthoptera; family Gryllidae; genus Gryllus; species Gryllus bimaculatus. Next base: position 11,139,495 of record BOPP01000012.1, read on the forward strand.
TTCTATGGCGATATATAATTAAATTGTTTGAAAGAAAGCTGCTCAGTTCATTGGTACTTCACCAAGAACTCTCTCGGTACCGTTAGAAAATATGACAGACACTTTCAATGTGAAAATTATGTGAAGGCAAAGGGGAAAGTAATTTTATTAAAAGAAAAATGAACTACAACAAGTATTTATAATAAATTAACTTCGTAAATTCAAAAATAATTTTACAATTCCAGTCTGCGAAACATTGTGTTTCATTGCAGAACTTACATTTCCATGACTGCTTTTTCTGCATTACGAATGTTCCGGTTGCTCTTGATTTCTTTGTCACTCACGTGGAGGCAGAGTCAGTAATATTTATTTCTTTGGCTTCGTAGTTTACGATAAATAAGAAACCCAGAAAATCACTGAATGATTTTAATAAAAACATTCCCTCTATCTGCGTGACATCTCATGCAAGTTTCGCGCTTGTGTTTCGAAGAAATGCAATCTGCAAATTGCACAGTATTCTCAGAACAGAAATAAACGAATATGATGTGGATTACACAGAGTTCGGGGGGAAATGGTGGTGTGAAGTTTCTTTTTCAGAGGACCCCGAAAATTGTATTTTCGTTGAAGTCTTGAAATCAGTTTTTCTCCGCAATACATAACTTTTCGTATACTATGTAACATTACTCCGTATATACGTACGTATGCGAAAAAGTAAAAACATTTAAAACTTCATCTTGAACAACCCACTCGGAAAGTATCTCTGAGTTAATCGCCAAGGGAACCCCACGAGGGGAGCCCTCACATTCAGTCGGATGCCAGAGACGTAACTCGCCGCCCCCGCCCCCCTTCCCCACACAAAGTCCCGCAACTCGTTTGACTCCAGCAGCGGCCGGGTCGGGAGCGGGGACGCGCGCGGCCCGCCCAGCCGAGGGGGGACGGCTAATTAAAGAGGGCAAACTCACGTCGAAGGAATTTTTTTGATGTTAAGAAACAAATCGTCCTTTAATCACTTAGCTCGCGGCCTTTGATGTCGCCGGGCGCCGCGCCGTGTCGCTAGCTCGCTCGCTCGCGCCCGCCGCCGGCCCTCGCGCCCGCCCGGCAGGTGGCAACCCCCCCTCGTCTCCCTCAAGTCCTCTCGTGGGGGGAGGGAGTCAGGGTGACTCATAATCGCGCTGTTACGCGGATCCGTAGACGCCGCAGAAGGCGCCTGCATGTCTGTGAAGCGTTCGTGGTACAAAGTGAAAGTCGGTCTGGAAGAGACAGAGGGAAAGGGTGACTGGATTGATTGCTAGTGTTTACAGGCGCGTAAACGGCTAACATAATTAGCCCCGTGTGTGTTATTTTTGCTCGGGAGTTGGCAGTGATATTGCACTGCAGCCCTCCGAGATCCGGCGCCGACCTACCGTCGGCTAGGGGGATTTTACACAGCCAGGTATCTCCTACCAGCGTAGCGTCGCCCCGGCCGGGACAAGAGCTCGCGACCGAGCTCCCTTCATGTGTGGTAGTGTAGTGTAAGTAAGTGTGTGTGTAACGGGGAGGAAGGGCAAGAAATGAGAGGGAAAGATCGCGCGCGATCCGTGGCTCGCTTGGTAGGGTACTGTTCCGACATTCGCCTGGTATTGAACGGAGAAACCCTGGACAATTACCGATCAGAGCGTCCGGCCTGTAGAATTATCCTGCAGACTGCAACAGAACTCGACCCAACTATCTGGCTGGTGTCGAAAATCCTGCCACTGTCGGGACTCGCACCCCAGAGCCTCCCGATCAGAAGCACTGCAATGAGATCATTTGGTGCCATGAGCCACCTGTCCCGGTCGTTGACTGGAAAGAGGAGGGCTGAAAAGAGGAGATTTCATTACTTTCATTGATTCCGGGCGCGTGAATTGTGCTGGTCATTAGTCCCGTCGTATTGAGCATGTCACATCCGGGAATGTGACAGTATTCCTCCCTGCTAGATGGTGAGATGCGAACGCTGACCGACAAGCAGACGTGTGGTGGTTTTCTCCGCCAGGTATCTCCATGAACTGGTTTCATCTCCAGCCAGGACAAGCTCTAAACACCCGATTAATCTCCTGACATGTATGGTGTTGCAGTGCTTGTGTACGATAAGATAAAGGCACAAGGATAAGGAAGGAAAGATCACGCGCGGTCCTTCTGCCGTTTGTTAGGGCTCTACTTCAGCATTCCTCTGGTATTGATCGATAAAAAAACAAACACGGAAAACTACTGATAAGAGTAGACGAAGACGCTAGAGAACTATATAATATAAATAAACGTATTGAGAATATATCGTATAATACATATACTCTATTAATTTCTACATCCTCTGTTCTAGCTAATCCTTTCACTAGAGAATCCTAAATTTGTGAAAAAAGTTTATATTACTTTTTCGATGAAATGAACTAAAAAGAGAGGCTTAGAACAAAATTATATTTTATAATATCATATTACTAAATGTATCCGCCGTAGATAGAGAATATCGTGCTTAATTTTATTCCGTCTGATTGAAACGAACACGAAATTTCGTTTATCGTATCGTATTACGTGATGTCGGCATCTACCAACAAAATATAATACTCTAAATGGAAATGGAAATAAATACGAGTTACCCTGATTTGAAGCTATATACTTTACAAGAATTAGGTTGATGTATTTTTAGTAAGGTATTATTGTCATCGAGGTAAAATGAATTTACCATAACCAATAATGGTTCTTATCAAACTCCATAATGAGTAATGCAATTTCTGACTTTGCAAACATTGATACTAAATAGAAAAAATGATTTGTGGAAATTACTTGTCTAATGAAAGTACTCCCAAATACCAAGTGAACGGAGGTACTCTCAGGAATGCGTAATGGTTTATTAGAAATGCTACAGCTAGACATTCACTACTACGTGCATTGTACAATGTGACAAAACATTTCTATTTACATTTTTGCAAAATATTTTTGACAATTGCTCAAAAATCAAAATGCCGTTTTGAGTTTTATTTCGGACTGTGACAGGTATTCAATATTGTCACTCTTCGTTATCAAAAATAGCTTGCACTAGATAGTGATTCAGTTAAAATAAAAAAAAGTGTTTGTCCCTTTTAATGTAGTATAAAAATTCCATCAAATAACTAATCACGAAGCCAGAGTAAGGGTCAATCAAACCTTATTAGTTTTGTCCAACGACCAATCACATAATTTAGTCGTAGAAAACCGGATTTCTATCAGCTTCAGCGCGAACGCAACAAGAATATCCTGCCGGACCGATCCAGCGGGGCAAAAAATATCCATTATCTCACCGCCTTACGCAGCCCCGCTAGTCCCCGGCAGGCCATTCATAAATCAGATCGAAAATAATTTCCCAGCCGAATTTCTGGGTCTCCGGGCGGCGGCAACGACGATGTTTCCGCGAATCGTGTGACGCAAGGCCGCGCGTTCGTCCCCGTGGTTGGCGCTCGCCGGGCGGCGGCGCGGGGGCGGTGGAGGCGGCGCGGACGTGACTCAGCTCCCGCCCTGTGATCGCGCGCTGTATAAATAGTGCGCGCGGCCGCGCCGGGTGCCTGAAGCGTAGCCGCCGCCAGACGGGCCCGGCCCGCACAGTGTGCGTCTGTGTGGAGGCGCGGGGTTTCCTCCCGGGGTTGGTTTCTGGGCTGTGGGTGGTGGATCTGGGTCATTCTAGCGCGTGTTTGAAAGAGGATGTGATGGAAACTGGAGATTATTGGAGGGAAGAGAAAGATGTTTTATTGTTGTTGATGAAGCCAAATTCTTCTTTCGTTATTTGTACCTACGAAGTATCCGTATCATTATTATCATTATTATTATCATTATTATTATCATTATTATTATCATTATCATTATTATTATCATTATTATTATCATCATTATTATTATTTTTATTATTATTATGACTTTTTTCGCGGATCGGCCATGATGGAGCCATCATAGAGCATTGATTATCGGGTTAGGTGCACGTTACGTTTCTGTAGGAAGGGGAATAAATAGTTTAAGGCTCATTTCATTTTATACCCCAGAGTTTTAGCCCTGAGGGATGAGATGAAATTATTATTATTATTATTAATGGTGAAATAGTCTTACACGAACATACCGAGTCACACAGAACATAACCATGTCTGAGACGGGACTCAAACCCGCGATTGGTACGAGACCGCCACTTTACTACTGCCTTACCAATCTCGCCCATGGGATCGGCATTATTTTTATTATTTTTATTTTTACGATTATTATTATTATTATTATTATTATTATTATTATTATTATTATTATTATTGTCATCTTTGTTGTACGCTTACATTAACGAAGGATGAATTTTCTTTTTTCCTCATAACTGGAAGGTCGAAGATTTCATGTTTTTACGTTTCTGCGATATGCCCACCAGACCCTCAATATTTTTGTAGGAGACGAACACGTCATTATTAGATACTAGGCACATCGCAGTAACTGACAGAATGTTAACTCGCAGTCTTTCTGATCAAAGTATTGATAAAACTGACTGAGAATAAATCTTGCCTTTTATATAAGAACTGCTCTTACTACGAGAGTAACATTAAATAACACATACCACGCCACCTTTTTTTTCGGTTGTGTATAAAAGTGTCTTAATTTGTGAACATTCGTGTGAGTCTTATACATATTTATATTACAATCACAAAGGTGTTCTTTCTCAGTGCTTCAGGATCGCGGGTTCGAATCACGCTCTTCGGACCATGTTTGTCTCCTATCTTTCTCGTTTATGTTGTTTCGGATCCCCTGGTGGTCTTATCCAGATATTTGATTAGATAATAATAATAATGTTTATACCGTTAAAAAATCAAATTACATCTCTTAACATTACTCCTTTTTTGTTGATATTATAATATTTTTCTTTGGAGAAAATGCTTTCACAGTGAACAGCAAACTTCGATCTGTGAGGGTCTGAATTAATTGGAATGATTGGAATTTGTTTTTGAATTGAGCAGTTGGCCCCACTGCGTCAGGCGCGGCGACGGGCAGCACACGGCAGCCCTACCACGCCCGGGCAACGCCCTACTAATCACCCACAGGGCTTTGTGCTCGCGAGCACAGTGCTCCGGCAGCTTCTGCACACACGAACACACATACATACACTCACACATGTCGATACACTAGCGCGCACACAGGGACGCGTGATCGCGTCCTGGAAATATCGTTTGTTTTCCATTTTCAATCCTTGCGCGCGCCCGTTTGAAGCTCATTCGCGGTCCACAGAGGCAGAGTGCGGCGGAAAGAACAAGATCAAAGCGCAACGCACAAAACAATTTTGTTTCGGATTTTGTTGCTTCGTGATGAGTGTACAAAGCCGGGTTTATTATTTTTGTATGAGTAAAAAATTTATCTTCCCTGAAGCTATTTGTTTGTTGACTATCTTTTCGATGTCTTTGCTTCGTATGAAGCTCTTGCAAATGTACGATTTTCACTCGTGTAATTCAAGTGAACGTAATGTCAATTTCTCGGCTTCCAATAATTATGGGGCAAATATTTACAATATTTGTATGTTGTGTTAAAAGTTGCGGGGGAAAATATATTATTAATCTTTTATTATAGCATTTAAACTCGTTTAGTTCATCATTTGATCCCATTGAATTTTCCTACTGCATCACTTCGACATACGGGCGAAGACGAGAATAGGTTCTTTCTTACAAATCCAAAATCATTTCATTAGTAGCCATATTGGCAACAATAACTTGGCTTTAGCTAGTCATAAATATATTTTAATCTTAAAATCTTTATTTTATGTATGTTTAATCCACTGAATTTACTGAGATGAACGTGTGATAATACTTGTTTAGGGCACAGTCAGGCGGGGAGTTCATTTATTCGAAGCTCTCTATAAATATATGATTTCATCAGTGCACTACCTCCATTTTATTACTTCATTTTCAAACTATAGAGAAATAGAACGAGATAAAACATAACCTTAAATTTTAAAATTTGCATTAATCATTTAGACAGCAACTGGAAGAGGTCGTGTAAATAGTTTAAACGTGATATTTCCCCACTCTCCTTAGCTTGTGGTATTTACCCTCGTTGTTCCTTTAACATTTCCTCTCGTCTGCAAAGGTTGCCAGTCAATTCCAGAAAATAAGTGTTTAATCTGCAACATTTTTCCTCTGCCTTGGAACACCATGTTTGCTTTTCTACCCGTCCGTTACTCCATGTGCACTTACTTCTTCGTGTGCTCTATTTTGAGTCACGTGCATTTTTGCGTATTCATGAACTTGAGCTGTGAAATGAGAGCATAGGGTCTTAGTGTAAATAAGAGTGGAGTAACCTACCCGTTTGTAAGTTGCGTTTGTTTTACTAACTCTGGTACCTCTTCTGTGTCGCTGAATTAATTTTCCAATGCTGTGGCTTTATTTATTAACATAGCATGTCCTGTTTCACTATTTCATTTTAAGATACTGTTCATACTATGCTTACTATGATTTTGTGTACTGAGTTGTTTTAAACGTTCAAAAATTTAATATATTTCAAAATCAAGTAATTCATATGTAAACAAGACACCTTTCAAATGCTCTGCACCAATGTTATTTTCGAAGTCAAAATGAATTTCAAACACTTTGATGATATATACATTTTCAATTGATAGACTAGTCGCGTTTAAGGTGAGGAAATCTCGAAGTGATTTGAAAGCAAGTCGTGTGCTGCTTAGCATTTATCAAGATGCTTACTGACTTCAGTAAAAACTGTAACACTCTGATCAAGTTTACATTGCTATTTATGTTTAATCATACGATTTTAGAATTCGCCACAAGCACCGATGAAGAGTGATTTTTGTGTTGCTCAATTTCTTTGATAAAAAGTGTGTTGTCTGGACTCTTGTTCTAACATCGTTGTAATGTGGACTCTCAGATAATTGCGACCATGTAACGTAATATGATGAAGAGGTTAGACTCTTTCAGTAAACACCACTGTTCTGATGCTCCATCACTCACGCCTGTTAAGATACTTTCTTCAGTACTTCACTCTGTGCATCTTATGCAGTCGGTAATCTCATCTACACTTTCTGTCAGTTCGCTATTAAAGCAGTATCTAATAAAGCTTCAAGCGTGCTTCGGCTTCTCGACTGCCGAACAGGCGACAACCGTCGTGCGAACGGCGGAGAAACGGTGTTTCTAAAACAACTCCTTATTCGTACGTGCGCCTTTACGCAACGAGGTGCCCGGTTCTATTACCCTTCCCTCATGCGCACGCATGCTTGGGATCGGCCTTTATTTAGCCGCGCGCGCCTCTCCACAACACACAGCGTCGCTCCACTCGTCAATAAAGCTCCTTATTAGCGACTATTGACCCTCGTCTGCGAGGCTGTTTGCGCCTATTGTTACCGGGTGCCTCCGGAATCCGATTAATAGTAAGCACTTCGGCAGCGCTCCGGGACGCGCGCGGGAGGGGAAACAAAGCGAAGGAGGGGGCGACGTTGGTGAGGGATGGGAGGAAATCGCCCGACTGCCTCTCGCGTTCAGTTTTCCCTCACCCCCGCTTTATAGCTAATCCCTTTTCACTTTTCTGGACCCGTGAAGACATAGCACGACTGCCTCTCGTTTTATTCATCCTGTGTTTTGGATGAAGTACAATATTTGTTATGTTTGCATTCATAAAGAGAGCAAATGGATGTTCTCGCATCAGTCCAGAGAAAACTTCGAATCCGGGTAAACATTGCAACATTTTCGGAAATGTGTGTATAAATCAGGAATTGCGTTTCTAGAGGCGGGGCGGAGGCGGGGCGGAGGCGGGGCGGACAATCACAATCTATCTAATATATATTTTTTTCTGAAAAAAAAAACCTCTTTGATTTCACTCTTGTATTAACGTATTCATTCCTCATATTTTTCTGTTGAGAACAATTACAAAATAATCTGCAGTGAAATCATTTATATCAAAAAAGGTTTGAAAATATTTATTGCCACATTCCTTTATTGATCTGCAAAAGTGTATGAAAAGCCACACAGAGCCGTAACTACTGCGTTGGACTTTTTGAAAGGCCCTAAATTAGTGATTTTGGCGGAGGGAACTTCGAATTCGACATTTAGGTTCAAACAGAAAAGCGCGTTCTCATTTTTCCGAAACAAGTGACTTGCTGAAACAAATACAACACAGTCACAAAAAACGTCCGACGCAATCGACGAATTCATCCCAGCGCACATTTTCTATTCAAACTTTCACCTCATAAAAACTAGAATATTCATGAAACGGTTGAAAACGAAATGAAAGAACGTTTACAGTAATAGCCATGACCTTACAATCTGCTGGCGGTGCGCGATTCCATTCAGTGAGGGACAGTTCTGGGACAGTAATCGCACTCTCAACCAGCCAGAGCAGATTGTGTGGACACGCGAAGAAAACAAACGACGATAAGCTCTATTCAACTGCTTATTCGTCCAATCAGTACCCCGGATAATGACCGTTGGCAAGCACAGTGTCTGTTACAGCAACCACGCTCTCGGCTGTACTGATTTGAATAAACGCGGTCGCTATGAGCCCGGTAGAGTATCGATAAAACGTCGATCACATCTTTACCGGTTAATTACTTCAGGGGCTTGCCCGAATATCCGGCATATCCGATGACGTAACATTTATTTTCGCATCGATTGTTCGCGCGTGCGTTATTGTGTCCGTTGTTGTCCGTAAAATTCACTTAGGTCGTTAAGGGACGTAGCTTGTAGCCTCATTCCATTAGTTGCGAATAACGAGATTCGAGAACGGCGGTTCGTCACGAGTACGAGACCGGAGGGAACCGTGAGTTTGGGGCGATTCATTGGTCGCGCTTCATTTGTTCCTAGTCGTCCATCTGCTGTCGTTGTGAAGCGCGTAGCGTGTTGACTTTTATTCACACCCGTCATGTCTTAATTTCAATTCAAACAAACGATTAGCACCCTCGATTTATTCAATATTTCCTGCCATCCTTTCTCCCTTCCGTTGGTGTGATGAGTGCAAGGTTTCGGAGTTATTGGTCTATGCGGTAACATGCGACAGTCGCCTGATGAGGTGGTCGTTCGCTCTCATCCGGGCTCTCGATATGGATGCGCAGATCCGTCATCGCTTCCGGCGGCTGCGCATCGGTTGCTGTCTGCTGCGAGAGGGTTCGTCTCGGGTGGGCAGATGGAGGCTGGTCGGTTACAGCTATTCATCAGGCTTCTTTATGTGGCTTTTGTTCCCCTCCTGTCCCACCTACTGTGAGTACGACAATGAAGGTGCTCTCTTATGGATCATGACGTTCGTTGAAGGTCTATGCATTCTCCCCGGATTAACGGGTACAGATTTGTGTTTCGAAGTCAAACTCATTACACATTTGATGACATTGCTTATTTTTTGCTCTATCATCGACTTTTTGTGGTTAAATTTATTGAATTAGGTACAGAATTCGATTCAATAGTAATTTTCTTTCTATCTATCTACCTACGGAAAAGTGCTCAGTTTAATTATGTTTTACAGTTTAACTTTCCACATACCAACATACGTTTTGTTAATAATTATGATACGAAAATGACGTTGAAGTAAAGCTAATATAATTGTGTGTGAACTTCCCTTTTTGATTTTAATCCACTATTTTTGTTTTCATCAACCGACTCCTTATTACCTAAATTATTATTACTTCTCTTCCAGCTTCTGGTTAGTTTTCGCCGCTTATTTGGTTATTTCGTTCAACGTTTTGGCTCATTTATGTGCATTAAATTCGAGAATTTTCTATTAATTTGTATACTCTATCTTACTCACTCATATTACTATATCTACATTTCATTTGGCCAACATCCTACAAACTTGTATTGGTTCTTCACAATAAATAAAGTTTCTAGTGCATTGAACATCGAGTGTATTACAATTTGCTATTTAAAAATACGTTTCTCCTTCGGAACTGTTACTTAAGGTTAGTTAATAAAGTTTATTTTGTTAGTGAAGTTTCAACGAACCGCATTCTCTCTCCCTTCCATTTTTTTCTCTTTTAATTTTCGTTTCACACATGGCACTATAATCCTTTAACTTTCAGCATGTGCTTTACATATTCTTCTAAAATTCATAAGTGTCCTTTTCCTATCATTGCAATTTGCTCTTTTTCATGAATTGCTATGTGCTAGATTGTGTGTGTGTGTGTCTCTCTCCCTTTTTCATTTCTAAACGTGTACTTTCATTTCCTGTGTTTTTTGTTTGTTAGTTTGCTTGTATGTTTGTTTCTCTCCTATTAGAATCTTTTTTTTTGCTTTCGTCTCTCTTTTGATCTGTCTGCTCACTCATACAATGTATAACTGCTTCCCTCTCTCTCCTCGCCACAACTCTTAATTTATTTTCGTAATCATTCTCAAAGTATCATTACATCGATCACGGTGCCCATCAATGGGTTGTGCTCACAATGCCCATCGTGCGTCCCCGCCTGCCGCGTTTCCAAGCGCGACCGCGCGCCGCTCTCAGAGTTCCGCACGCGCCTGCCCGCCTCCCGCCAGTCCCCCGCCACCCGCCCCGCTCCCCCGCCCTCTCCGCCCACCGGCTACCGCTCGCCCCGTCCCGCTCGCTCCCACTCCCCGCTCGCCCCCGCCCTCGCCCCGCTCTATCTCCGAGCCCCGCCCCTCCCCTACTGCGACCACGTCGCTCCCGCTCCTCCCGCCCGCTCCACTCAGTCGCCGTGGCGCGCCACGTCGCAGCTAGCCTCTCCGCGGATGGCATAATGCAAGCTGACAGACGCAGGCATTGCAGTGGACCCTAAATTGCTCTGATTCCCCCCGCGCCCTTCACCGCTCTCCTCTCACCCCACTTCCTCCTCTCCCCAGGCCCCTGTCTGTCTCTCTCTCTCTCTCTCTCTCTCCCTTCCTCTCTCCCGGCTCCGTTTTGCATACGTGGTCATTATCCCCCCTCTCTGCCATCCCGGTCGCTCCACCGCCTTTCTCCGCCTTCCCCGTTCACCCCCTCTCTCTCTCACACTCTCTCCCTCTCTCTTCCTCGCGGTGAGGGGAGAAGGCGGCGCAGCGGGGCGCAGCGTTGGGAACCGCGCCCGGAATGTGGAGGCATCAAATATGAAACACACTTTTCGTTCTCGAAGCAGTTAGCAATATTTGAGCAAAAAAGAGCAAGAGACGTACTATATTCCGAGTAATGTAATTTGGCTCTGTGCTGCGAGATGCTGCGTTCTGCGCGCCGCGGTCTTCCTACGTTTCGTCCCACCCTCTCCGTCTCTCTCTCTCTCCCTCTCCCTCTCTTTCCGAGTCTGTCTCACTCCTTCGCTTTTTTTCTTCTTTGTCTTTTTTTTTGCACCCGGCGATCCCTCACACACCGTCTAAATTTAACGCAGCCCATGCGTTGGATGCAAAAATCATTTGGGAATCGCAAAAATGACAGACATTACATCTCGAGCGGCATCAGCAAGGCGTGGTGGATTCAACAGCGCGTCATATGTGACAGCTGCACCCTAATGGCCCAGAAACTAAATAGGAGGGGAAAAAGGACTCCCGAGAAAGGGGGATTTGACAGCTTTTGCCCGTGCTGCGGCTCGATAACGTGGCAGTAGGCGGTAAAGGAAAATCGTTTCCAGGGAGGCATTAAGAGAACGCAAGCCTTTTGTTGGGGGCCTTCCCACAACGAGAAACGTTTTCGGTGTGCTTATCTTGGCGGTTTCATTGTGGTTGGGATTTGCGAGCTTCTTTTTGAGCTATGCATTTCTGTTAACATTCATAAGTATATAATAGAAAACTTTTCTGAGCATCCGCATCATGATAATGCAGTCACCAACTTTGTTCGCTCTCACTGAGTTTTTGGTAATGTATTGGTACGTTGCTAGCAGTAATTTAAAATGCATTGAGCGAAATATTTAAATCATGAATAGCCGCGAAAAATGAAACATTCAAAGGAATGTGTTTCAAAAGGAACTCTTCCTTTAATACTACAAAATCTACAGAACTTTATAACTTCAAAGACTATTAAAATATTTGGAAACTCAAATTACTACCTAACAAAGATTTGTTTCTAGTTCCAGGCCTTGTTAATGGAAAAAATGCAAGCCACTTCTCTTATTTTCTCCTTTTGATTATCCGCATTTATCATCCTAATCTCATCTCAGGTTTACTCTATTAAATTATTTCTTCCCATCTTTAACAATCTAGTTCTTTTAAAGTATAGCGGAAAATGGACGTTTACTTTGTACATGTTTCTGCTGAATATTTTGAACTTCATTCCCATCCAATGCGACTTTTTAAATGGCTAATTAGAATGTGACCACGAGTGGTCTGGCGTGATTATGGGTAATATTTTGTACTAAAACCTTCTGTTTACATTCAGTTTAATTAGTCAGCACAAGTTCGATGCATTAGTTCATCTGTTTCGTCGAGGGCAACGATCTCTTTTCATTTTTACACAAAACAAAATTTAAAACCTAGTTTAACCTGAATTATATTTTTTAAATAAATACTAGCACTATTCATGTAAGTTCTTTATAATGTGTCTTCTCAAGTCATGGCATAGTATTCTGTAATATTTTATATTTTTATTTGGAAATGTTCAATCTCTTGTTTTAGTAATTATTTCTGGGACAATTTTTATGGGTACAAAATACACGTTTCCGTGTGTTCATTAAAAACAAGTTATGTTTTCTGTGCCAAATATTACGCTGTTCGAAAGTGTGGCGACGGTACGCACCATGCCGACCAAATCCTATTACTGGGGCGATGCTCTCATTGGCATCAGGGCTGAAAGTAGAACTTACGTTTTCGTCTCTCTGGCGCAAACTACTGCTTTAAATTTTACATCATCATCTAAATGCCTCTATTCTCGTTAGACTTGGTTAAGATGACTGGTATTTGGATGTTAATAGCCAAGTTATTCGAAGGAAATCAATAAAATATTTTTTTGAAATAACAACACGCATTTTTTCAAAGATATCAGGGAAAATGTGTTTAATATCTGAAAGCACATTATACGGGTCTGAAATAAGGAATACGAATGAGATTTAAAGTTTATAGAAGTGATAAAAAAATCATTGGGCGAATGGTAAGAACGAAATCAATTGTATTTTATTTCTCGTTGCATTGAGTCTTGGAATTTCAGCATTATATGTTGTAAACACTGTCTGCTTATTGATTCAAAGGTATATGGCTTTCTCATTGCAATATATGACTTAGTGGTTTGTTTTTAAACATTACGCATTGGTTTCAGTATACTCTAACTTTCGTCATCGGAAAGGCATTTTTCTTGGCAACATATCAAGCGAAATGAAAATACCGTAGAGATCAGAAACAACTGATGACAACATTCGGGAATGGCCTTTTCGAAACGGCCAAACTCCTGAAGACTTAGATCAAGGTGCTGCGTTTGCAAGAGCGTTTTTCAATATGATCAAATACTTTTAACGATGTAGATTTGTTGTCTTATTTTTCCATGCGTGTGTGTCTTTACATTTATTGTAGGCTTGATGTATTAAAATATCACAATATATTATTAGATTGGTTTTTGTTTTGAGAAGATTGGAGTGTCTTTGATCTTTCCTCGTTATATTTAAAGTGTAGTGAAAGTGAGGTAAAATTTTCGGAGTAAAAATGTAAGATGTAATAGTGTATAATCTGCCGATGTTTGCACTAAAAAATATGTGTACAAAATGTGAATGTAATATCACTAGATACTGTAAGATAAAATGATGTATTCGTATTTAGTAATTGGGCATGTGCGTTTTGGGCGGACGCCTTCCGGCTCACCTATTGGGACAAGCCAGGTGTCATTTTTTAGGTCTGCGGGTTAGTAACTGGACATTTACCCTATACTTCTAAACGAATTTAAAAACCTCACATTAGAAATATCGGGGTAACATATACAAAATTGTTTCAAACGTCAGAAAGGACGAGCTAGTTATTCGGTATTCTTTTGAAATATTTCTAGTGTATATTTCTTTAAACTTCATTTCCCTGTCATGTCAACACGTTATCCCTGCATCTGCTCCAAGCTCGCTGTTATATTTAGAAATAAAAAAATGTAAGAAGTTTGTGCTAAAAACACTCAGCGGCAGCGTTTAGGGGCGGTAAGAAAAGTTCTCACCGAAACCGCTCGACCGTGATCGGCGGGACAGCGAGCCGTGCGTGAGTGCGTGCGTGCGCGTACGGGTGGGTGGACCGAGGCGTAGAGACTGTAAAACTTTCAGAAAATGTTTAGGAAACCTCCCTGAAGTGACTGCATTAAAAATATCTAACGACAAATAAAACACGAAAAATACAGGAAGATACGTCTGAGAAGAAATGTGATCTGGAAGGAATTAGTATATACAGCGATGCCATTGAAGAGTTTTTGTAATTAAATTAAAATAATACTTTCGTAATAATAAATCTCTAAAATGAAGAAAGAAAAAAATAGATTTTTCATAGGGACATCACAGATTTTTCTATGGGGAAGACGGCTGCAGTAATCAAGCTGTTTTCGTAAAAATATATTTTTTTATTTATGCTGAATATAAAATGTATTTCTATTTGTTAATACATGGTTAATATTTATATGTAAGCATTTGACACATTGAATGACTTTGATTAGTACACAGAGTTAGTAAAAGCTATATTATTTAATGAATCATTGGCATCTGCACAGAAGGGCGTCAGCCCCGCCCTTTTGGTTGCGCCGATGACATTTTCGCACACACATTTGTTTCAAGTTTTGAAGGTCATCATTTAATAATTTCCATTCCTAATTGCGCTTTGGACATACTCTGTTTCACATACCACTAAAACCACCAAAGACTAAAATAACTTTTTAAAAAAAGCAAGACGTGCGTCGGTGGTAAGGCCGCTCGACGGGGCCGTTGAGGGGCGGATATAAAAACGTGCTAACCGGAACTGCGCGGCGCGCGAGGGCGGGAGGGCGTCGCACGCGGGCGCGTGCACGCGGGCGCGGCCGGGGCGTGCGCTCGGCCGCCCGCGCTATTTTTGCCTTCCTCACCGCGGTTAGTTTTACTAGCGGCGGTGGTGGGGGGAAATAGTTGATATTGGATAGGCGTGGTTACAGGTGAATGATAATGGTGTTTGGTATAGTAGTTTATGGTGTCAGTGTCCAGTGGTGGGCGGTGGCGGTGACGGTTTTTTGGGGGCCCCGGCGGAGGCCCCGGTTTTTTTTTTTGGGGGGGGGTGGGGCCCCCCCCCCCGGGTTTTTGGGGGGGGGTGGCGGTGGGGGTGGGTGCGGTGAGTGTCCGCGTGGCGGTGGTGGTTGGCGGTGGCGGCGGTGGAGCAGGGGTATGGGTCCAAAGGGTCGCATGACCGACATATGTTACGCGCCGGAGGGGTGGGCCGGTGGCGGAGGTTGAGTCTGCTTCAATAGCTCAGACGCTAAGAGGAAGGGCAATGGTGTCCTTCCCTCCTCCCTGCATGCAGATTGCCTGCACAGCCAACGTCTGCCTCCGACATGAAAACCACTGCATCGGTCGCCTCTGGTGACCTTTTTGCAAAAAGCTGAATTAATCTCTTCTGACACGTTTCATCATCTTACCCTCATCAGCTCCATCAATTACCAACATAGTTACGTATATTCCTAAGAATTCTTTCTTCTCCCCCACTCTATTCTCCAGAGCCACTCAGCCTTCCTCTCTTTGACTCCCCATCAGCATCCCACAAACCCTCTCCTGCCTGCTCTCGCAACTTGCAATCTTCACCTATCGTCTTCAATTCTTTGATGATCCTACATCCGTTATTTACTTGTTCGTTGTATATCTACCAACATGCTTTATTTTCACCTTCGTCATTCCACCTCCCAAAGTTATATATTCGCGTGATACAATCAAAATTTCCTTTGAAGAATAGGGCTAAAGTTAGGGTCTGATCATTTAAATTTTTATAAATAATTTATTACTAGTGATTTAAAAGTAATTTTTGTTAATTTATTATTACAATGTTTAAAACACTTATTAATTCCAGATACTTTCTCAGCTGACCAGGCATCAACTATTGTTGAAAATATTTAGTTTACTAATTAATAAAATAAGACTTGTAGGGAGGGTGAAGCTCCACTGAATTCTCCATTTTCACCCCTTGAAGAGTAGGGTTATATATTCAATAATTATAAGACCACAAGCACCTTCTGTGATTCGTTTTCCTCCCCACTTCAACCATAACTTTTCAGTAATGTTTTGTTCTTCTCTAATGTACGACATTTCTATGAGTTTCTAAAGAATGGGGAGTCCACGACTCCCTTTGTACAAAATATTTCAAAAAGAAAGAACGGCAGTTATATTATTCAGATATATTTGAGTAATTGCACTCATGAGTATTATATTCTCTCATGGAGAGATCTGGGACCATTCTCGGCTGTCATTATTGAAATATATAAACGAATGATGTTAAATTTATCAATACTAAACAATTAACAATAATAATATAATAATAATAATAATAATAATAATAATAATAATAATAAATAATAATAATAATAATAATAATAATAATAATAATAATACAAATGATGTTTTAATTATTTTGAGATTTGAACTACCACGTTCCTTCAAGAAGACGAGGGCAGCTCGTGCACTTTGCATCTCCATCTCAGCCATCATATACTGCGAGTGCAGAGAGTATTACTCCAGCACTGGTTTACTACTAATTATGCAACTTCTACGTGTGTTTGAATGGCGCTCTTTGAATAGCACTAACACAAGTTACTTTGTTCGGCTGCTAGCGCCACGATTCAGTTTCGTGAAGTGGTAATATAGGAAATTCCATGATGCGAATCTGAAAGACAACTGCGGTTTTTCATAGGCCGCTGAATCAGGCAATTTTAAATGCGCAATATTATTGAAAATGAAAAATTAAAGATAATTTCAACTATACAGTTTTGTAATTAGGCATGTCACCCATAGGAGATTCCATAAAAATAGAGGCAGCGCATTTTTAAGCTCATCAGCGTAACTTTTAGCAATATTTCAATGAATGTGTATACATTCGTCAGCCTGTTTAAATAGTAGTTAAGCTTACGCTAATGAGAATATGGCTAATTCCTAAACATAACCCAACAGAAATAATATAGAGTGAAATAACTATTTGAACAGAAAAATGTTACAAAAATTTTTCAGTAAAAATCTTCCGTTCGTCCGGTCCCTCCTCCGTTCGTCGCTCTCCGTTCGTCGTCCTCCCTCCGTTCGTCGTCCTCCTTCCGTTCGTCGTCCCTCCTCCGTTCGTCGGTCCTCCCTCCGTTCGTCGTCCCTCCCTCCGTTCTCGGTCCTCCTCCGTCCGATTCGTTCGGTCCTCCCTCCGTTCGTCGTCCCCCTCCGTTCGTCGGTCCCTCCCTCCGTTCGTCGTCCCTTCCCTCCGTTCGTCGGTTCCCTTCCTCCGTCCGTCGGTCCCCTTCCGTCCGTCGTCCGGTCCGCTTCCTCCGTCCGTCGGTCCCTCCTCGTCCGTCGGTCCCCTTCCTCCGTCCGGTCGGTCCCTTCCTCCGTTGCGTCGTCCCCTCCCTCCGTTCGTGTCCTCCCCTCGCGTTCGTCCGTCCTCCTCCGCTCGTCGGTCCTCCTCCGTTCGTCGGTCCCTCGCCTCCGTTCGTCGTTCCCTCCTCCGTTCCGTCGCTCCGCTCCTCCGTCCGTCGGTCCCTTCCTCGCCGTCGTCCCTTCCTCCCGTCCGTCGGCTCCCTCTTCCTCCGTCCGTCGGTCCCTGTTCCTCCGTCCGTCGGTCCCTTCCTCCGTCCGTCGGTCCCGCTTCCTCCGTATCCGTCGGTCCCTTCCTCCGTCCGTCGGTCCGTCTTCCTCCGTCCGTCGGTCGCCTTCCTCCCGTCCGTCGGTTCCTCTCTCCGTCCGTCGGTCCCTTCCTCCGTCCGTCGGTCCGTCCGTCACTCATGATCGCAACTGACGTCAGTCCCAAGTGCACGTACCGACTATCAGCTGCACGCCGCGCCGCGCCGCGTCGTCGCGAGCCGAAATAGAGCGTGCGGCGCGGCGGCACACAGCGCGCGCTCGCGTGAGGAAGGCAAAAATAGGCGCGGCGGCCGAGCGCACGCCCCGGCCGCGCCCGCGCGCACGCCCCGCGTGCGACGCCTCCCGCCTCGCGCGCCGCGCAGTTCCGGTTAGCACGTTTTTATATCGCCCCTCATCGGCCCCGTCGAGCCGCCTTACCACCTACGCACGTCTTGCTTTTTTAAAAAAGTTATTTGGTCTTCGGTGGTTTTAGTGGTATGGTGAACAGAGTATGTCCAAAGCGCAATTAGGAATGGAAATTATTAAATGATGACCTTACAAACTTGAAACAAATGTGTGTGCGAAAATGTCATCGGCGCAACCAAAAGGCGGGGCTGACGCCTTCTGTGCAGATGCCAATGATTATATTAAATAATATAGCTTTTACTAACTCTGTGTACTATCAAAGTCATCTCATGTGTAAAATGCTTAATATAAATTTTAACCATGTAATTAAACAAATAGAAATACATTTTTATATTCAGCAAAAATAAAAAATATATTTTTACGAAAACAGAGCTTGACTACTGCACGGTCTTCCCCCATAAGAAAATCTGTGATGTCCTATGAAAATCTATTTTTTTCTTTCTTCATTTTAGAGATTTATTATTACGAAAGTATTATTTTTAATTTAAATTACAAAAAACTCTCAATGGGATCTGCTGTATTCTAATTCCTTCAGATCACATTTCTTCTCAGACAGTAACTTCCTGTATTTTTCGTGTTTATTTTTCGTTAGATATTTTAATGCAGTACTTTCAGGGGTTTCCTTAAACATTTCTGAAAGTTTTACAGTCTCTACGCCTCGGTCCACCACTTTTACGGCGCGCGCACTCACCGCACGGCTCGCTTGTCCGCGCCGATCAACGGTTCGAGCGGTTTTCGGTTGAGAACTTTTCTTACCGCCCTAAATCCTGCCGCTGGGTGTTTTTAGCACCAACTTCTTACATTTTTTATTTCTAATATAACAGGAGCTTGGAGCATGATGCAGCGGAATAACGTGTTGACATGACAGGGAATGAGTTTAAGAAATATACACTAGAATATTTCAAAAGGAATATGCCGAATAACTAGCTCGTCTTTCTGAAGTTTGAAACAATTTTTTTATGTTACCCCGATATTTGTAATGTGAGGTTTTTAAATTCGTTTAGACGTTATAGGAGTAAATGTCCAGTTACTAACCCGCAGACCTAAAAAATGACACCTGGCTTGTCCCAATAGGTGAGCCGGAAGGCGTCCGCCCAAAACGCACATCCCAATTACTAAATACGAATACATCATTTTTATCTTACATATTATCTAGTGATATTACATTCACAACTTTGTACACATATTTTTTTTAGATGCAAACACTCGGCAGATTATACACTAATTACATCTTACATTGTTTACTCCGAAATTTTACCTCACTTTCAGACTACACATTTAAATATAACGGGAAAGATCAAAGACACTCATATCTTTCTCAAAACAAAAACCAATCTAATAATATATTGTGATATTTTTTTTTTTAAATCATCAAGCCTAACAATAAATGTAAAGACACACACGCATGAAAAAAAGACACACAAATTCTACATTCGTTAAAAGTATGTTTGATCATATTTGAAAAACGCTCTTGCAAACGCAGCACCTTGGATCTAAGTCCTTTCAAGGAGTTTGACCGTTCGAAAAGGCCATTCCCGGAATGTTGTCCATCAGTCTGTTTCTGATCTCTACTGGTATTTTCATTTCGCTTGTATAATGTTGCCAAGAAAAATGCCTTTCCGATGACGAAAGTTAGAGTATACTGAAACCCAATGCGTATGTGTTAAAAACAAACCACTAAGTCAGTATATCGCCAATGAGAAAGCATATACCTTTTGAATTCAATAAGCCAGACAGTGTTTACAACATAATGCGAAATTCCCAGAACCCAATGCAACGAGAAATAAAATACAATGATTCGGTTCTTACCATTCGCCCAATGATTTTTTTAATCCACTTCATAAACTTTAAGTCTCATTCGTATTTCCTTTATTTCAGACCCGTATAATGTGCGCTTGCAGATATTAAACACATTTCCCTGATATGTTTGAAAAAATGCGTGTTTTATTTCAAAACATATTTTATTGATTTCCTTCGAATAATTGGCTATTAACATCCAAATACCAGTCATCTTAAACAAGTCTAACGAGAATAGAGACATTCAGATGATGATGTAAATTTAAAGCAGAGTTTGTCCGCCAGAGATGACGAAAACGTAATTCACTTTCAGCCTGATGCGCAATGAGAGCATCGGCCCAGTAAGAGGGATTTGGTCGCGCATGGTGCGTACGTCGCCACACTTTCAAACACAGCGTATATTTGGCACAGGAAACATAACTTGTTTTAATGAACAACGAAACGTGTATTTTATACCCATAAAATTGTCCCAGAAATAATTACTAAAACATGAGATTGAACATCTTCCAAATAAAAATATAAAATATTACAGGAATACTCTAATGCAATGACTTGAGAAGAACACATTTAAAGACTTAACATGAATAGTGCTAGTATTTATTAAAAATATTATTCAGTTTAAACTACGGTTTTAATTTTTGTTTTGTGAGAAAATGAAAAGAGATGTTTTCCCTCACGAAACAGATGAACTAATGCATCGAACTTGTGTGACTAATTAAACTGAATGTTAAACAGAAGGTTTTAGTACAAAATATTACCCATAATCACGCCCAAGACCAACTTGTGGTCACATTTCCTAATTAGCCATTTAAAAAGTCGCATTGGATGGGAATGAAATTCAAAATATTCAGCAGAAACATGTACAAAGTAAAACGTCCCATTTTTCCCAA
>BOPP01000012.1:11167010-11184002 GCA_017312745.1 Gryllus bimaculatus
GCTTGATGCGGGGTCTCGTAACGTGCTTCATCTATTGTTGCCTACTTAAGTTGCCAGTACTGCCTTTTTATCTAACGCAGGTCCGTAGGTTACACCTATTCCGCCTCTTTCTAGCAATGTGAGCAGCGCGGCGCCCACCATAGTGGTTTTCCCTAAACACTTATTCCTCTATACCGTGCCCAAGCCAGAGTCGGGACATGCTCACCGAAGCCTGCCGATGGTCATGGTCCTGACATGGTGGTGTAAGGAGTGGAGTAATAGAAGCACTATCGAAAAAGGCACTATCGCGTCTGTGGCCTATTGGTTAGGGTCACTTGCTCGGCCTATTCTGCTCTCTAGTGTTCGCATTAACAGTACATAAGAAAAACGAGCACTAACCGCGGTTATATAACCAACATCCTTTATATCCTCTAGGTGGTTACTTTATGAACATATTACTTTTTTTACCATACATACCTATTACTTAAATACTCCAGATAAGAGAGAGATCAGAGTTTGGACTACTAAGTATATAGCACATGTCGAAAATATTCATCTATACACATTCAATTCATTATCATACAATATCACCATATAGTATCCATTATACACCGATCAGATGAATACTAATCCAAGTTAATATCAACATACATGATATCTGAATATCACATTAAGTTACATCTAATATATATTCATCGTATAGACATACACTAACATCAACTTACACAAATGCCTGTTGGAAGACTTTGTTTGAAGTGCTTACATCACTATGTCACCCTACTCACTTGCGAGCTGGGACTCGCTTTCACATTCTCGACGATGTTCCACCCTCGATCTCATCCCCCCTTCCTGTATCTCGACACAACTATAAATCCGATGTTCGCATTCTTGACTATCATTTATTTCCCAGACACATGAGATAACATCCGTCGTGGCTTTGAGTTGAAATCCGTGTCATGTGGATCCATCTCCTGTCCCTCAACCACCCTGCGCCCGCAGTTCAGCTCCTCTCCATCGACCGTGTCTACCTTCCCTCTCCTCCTACACTTTCTTTCAACTAGGTCGACCGGCACGGTCTCAGGACTTTAATTCTCTCCTCTCCTCCCGATCCAGACTCCCTCTCTCTCCGCTCATCCTCCACCGTACACATCCCTTCCGCCGCTCGCATATAACGTTCGTTGCTACTAAATCTTGATATATATCTCTACACATACACACTCCTTCCCATATATTACACACATCCTGATCTCGCTATCCTCTGCTCCTTCCATCCACCACTCCCTGCCCTCCCTTCCAAACCTCAACTCCCTCCTCCTTCCTAAACCACTTCCCTCCTCCCGCGTTTCCGCTCTCCTCAATCCCCTACTTCCCTCCTGCTCTCTTTACCCGGACTCGACCACTCCCTCCTACTCCTTCCGAATCCATCTCTCCTCCTTCCAATCCATCCCAGCGCGCATCTCGCTCTCCACTCTAAAACCCACGTCCGTCGGCGTCTCTTTGCACCAAACAGGCACGTCCCCTGGCGCTCCCGCCTATCGAGCCCACCATCCCCTCGCTCCCTTCCAACACAACCACACTACGAATCAGTCTCGCGGCGGCCCTAATCCAAACATCCAACAAACACTCATGTTCTCAATCACTTAGCTCTCTATCGCTTCTCTGCTCGATGTGTTATTCATCTACTCTCTTGTACCTCTATTCTCTCAACTCACTCCTTTTCATCCTTCCAATACGCACGTCCTGCCGTCCCTTCCAAACCTACGCTCTCTTCCTTCAAATCTCATCGCCTCAACTCTCCTTCCTTTGCAAATAGACGTATTGCGTCGGACCCCATATTATCACAACTGGACACACTCGTCGCAGTATAGTATGCTCATTCTTCTATGATAGTGCTTTGCTCTTACTTAGCGGCGAGATTTAATCTCAATCCATAGTATTATACTGCGTAAGTGAAATCAGATCGAATCACATCCTGAGCATACAGTATTCCCAAGCCGCCCACACCACTCGAAATTACACTGCGGCTACCAAACTATGACCCCCACCCTCCAACAACGCGAGAACCAAAACAGCACCAATCCATAGATATCACTCTCTACAACTATCACATACACAATGAACACACTTCATCAATAGAGAGCTCGTGTCTTGAATAATAGTGCGATGTACACAATTTAAATATATATATGAGGGCATCTCTTCATTCACACTATCATCCTCACAGTGAAGGAATAATTATAATAAACAAACAGCTCACGCCGGGGATACTCACCCCCTTAGTCCGCAATAAAATAATACTATTAATTCACACACACACATTTCGGAATACTTTTACTCACTGCTACATTCTTAAAATCCAACTTAAAATTCCCCTATTTTTATGCTCGTAAATTGCTGTTGCAAGATTGTTGCAAATGATGAAGGGCATACCTTTTTTAAAAACTTTCACAGCAAGATGGCTTAGCAAATATTTTATACAACCAGTTTGGGAAACTTTTCACAATTCCATGTTCACCGTTCCCTAAAGCGGTTGATGTTTGACAAATATTCAAATTCATTGAAATCTAACGCAGGAGAAAATCAAGTGCATAATCAGCAATCACTCTATTTCTTAAATGTAGCCAAAATTGCTGGGTCAAGTCAATGCCGCTTTTCCTTAAACATTTGCATGTAAGCATTCTTCTGTATATATCTATATATGTATATTGTTTTTCATCTATTACACTATATATATATCACACCACTTCTTATATATCACATCAATTCTTTCTACATTATATATATATATTCATATATATCTATATTATGTATATATTATATTTTAGAGTCGTTCGTTTTACGTTTTTATATATATATGCTATTTCTAGAGAGATACAATTGTATAATATTACACATTATATATATTGAACTTATAATATGACCACTAATGTGTAGGGTGGCACACCAATATAAGGTCAAGATAAAGGTTAAGGCATATTAAAATCATTTGTCCTAGTTCTGAAGATATAGATATACAGTCCCATCTCCCACACGGCACCTGACCGATCATCTCTCGCCCCCTTTTGTCTACGTACATTACGTCCACATCCAAACGCTAACCTGCCCTACCATCACCGCCGCGACTACGAGTTTAGTGCCTACCTTCACTCGTCAGTAGTATCTCGCTCTCACCCACCCCACCCACCTCTCCGCCCACGCGCTTCCCACCCGCCCACGTCCGCCTCCCCACGTCGCCAACTGCGTCCGTGTTTGATGAACATGTAAACTAGTGGACGTCACGACGCGCCTTTTGTAGCGCAGAGAGTCCCGGATTGCCATGCGTAGTTCATGAATGTGGCCTCGAGGACGAGGAATTTTTCAGGAGTTTGTGCCGCGGCGTTTTTTTGCCGCTTTCTAGTCCGCGCAGCTTTGTTTAAATTACTTTTAGTTCGACGTTTGTAGATTCAGCAAGTTAGTGTACACGTCCCATACAGTGGTCACAATAAAGTCGCTTATAGACACCGCCCACAGGAAAGCTGAGGATTTTTGCAACTGACTTTTCTATACTCAAAAAAAATACAATACCGCTGGGTGAAATTTTGTATCTGAATAGAGAAATGAATGTGAACTAATATTGCCTACATCCACAGAGAATCACTACGCAAAGTTGGACCGTTTTCTTAGAATTCCGGGTAAATGATATTCACGCCTAATTGAGATTTCACTGTATCTAATACTTGGTCATTATCTTAAGTTTACTATTCAGTCATATTTCTTAAATATATCACGTGTTTATGCAAAAAAATACAAATACACAATGGAGTACCGTATTAAAAGGACAAGTCGTGTACCACTTCACCCAAAAACATGACTCTTCATTTCTCTCTTTAAGGTTGTCACCAACTCGTACTTACGTACCTGCAAATACAAGTATAATTAAAAAAATGTTGAAACTGTATGTAGTAGATAACTATACTGGAATAAACGTACAGGTAAAAATTGTACAATCTTATACCAATGATTTATTTTACGATTTTTACTAGTTACACATGTGAAAGATCCCGGATATATATCAAAACCACCACACCATTCCCTCAATCCCATCATAATGAAGGAACTTATGTCATCAAAACTGTTTTATAAGAATTCGAGACACTGGCGGACGAGCGGGTGAGGTACGAGTCGACGATTGGGGGTTGAAGGATCGGGCGAGTCTAGTGGTATGGCATATAGACGAGACAAACGAGAAGTGGAGTATACGTGTGAGAAGGGCATAACGAGCGAGCGAGCGGGTGAGGCAGAGCTAGACGGGCCGAGACGGGGCGAGACGGGGCGAGGCGGGCGAGGCGGGAGGCGGGGCAAGGCGGGGCAAGGCGGGGCGAGGCGGGGCGAGCGGGGCGAGGCGGGCGAGGCGGGCGAGGCGAGGCGGGGCGAGGCGGGGCGAGGCGGGCGAGGCGGGGCGAGGCGGGGCGAGCGGGCGAGGCGGCGAGCGGGGCGAGGGGCGAGGCGGGGCGAAGGCGGGGCGAGGCGGGGCGAGCGAGGGCGAGGCGGGGAGGGCGGGGCGAGGCGGGGCGAGGCGGGGCGAGGCGGGCGAGGCGGGGGCGAGGCGGGGCGAGGCGGGCCGAGGCGGGGCGAGGCGGGCGAGGCGGGCGAGGCGGGCGAGGCGGGGCGAGAGCGGAGGCGGGGCGAGGCGGGGCGAGGCGGGGCGAGGCGGGCGAGGCGGGCGAGGCGGGCGGCGGGCGAGGCGGGGCGCAGGCGGGGCGAGGCGGGGCGAGCGGGGCGAGGGCGGGGCGAGGGGGCGAGGCGGGCGGCGAGGCGGGGCGAGGCGGGGCGCAGGCGGGGCGAGGCGGCGAGGCGGAGGCGGGGCGAGGCGGCGAGGCGGGGCCGAAGCGGGGCGAGGCGGGGCGAGGCGGGGTATCGGGGAGGCGGGAGCCGACGAGGCGGGACAGCGGGACAGGGATGGGACAGGGCTGGATGGAGCGGGCGAGCGGGCAAGCGAGCGAGCAGGTGAGGAGTGGTTGGCGTGTGAGCGGGCGGGGTGAGCGAGAGAGGCGGGGCGGGGAAACAAGGTGGCTTGTGACAGCTTCCGCTCCGCTGGCCGGTGGCGCGGACGCCATAGGCCGAGCCGCCGCCAGCCGTCGCCGCTCGCAAGAATGCGTTCCCACGCCGAGCCGTCCGCCCGCCCCCGCCCGCACGGAAGGGAGGAGGGAGTGGTTTGGAAGGGAGGAGGACGCGGTTTGGTAGGTAGGAGGACGTGAGTAAAGGAGTGGCGGTAGGGCTTAGTGGAGCCCAACAAATCTTCCACAGGCTTAGGTGGCTCGGGGCATCAACTAATACACTGTAGTATCTCTGATCGGGAGGTCATAGGGTTTGAGTGGTAGAATATTCGACATTGGCTACTTAGCTAGTCCAATCCAGCCACTGTCTGGAGGAAAATTCTAGCGGAAGGTGGTTTTCCGTGGTTTCTCCGATCAACACTAGGCAAATGCCGGAGCAGTACCCTAACCAATAGGCCACAGACGCGATAGTTCCTTCTTTTTCATTGTTCTATTCTCACTCCTTACTTACATCACACATGTCAGGACGACCATCGGCAGCTCGGAGCATGTCCCGACTCTGGCTGGGCCCGGTTAGGGAATATGTTTAGGGAAAATCCCACTAGTTGGCGCCGAATCTCACCATCTAGAAGGGAAAGGTAACCACGACCTCCCTTGATAAAAAGGCGTACTGCACTTATGGGACTAATGACCTTCGGACCCCGCAATCACGAAATAATGAAACGATGAATCAATCGAGAAAACGTGGGTATGTAACACCTTGTGGCGGGCGCTGGAAGTCGGAATAACGCATGCGGGGAGCGAACGAAGGAAGCCCCGCTCTCCCATTGAAAGCGGCGCGCCCGCGCTCGTCAACTGCACCTGCAGAAACTCGACTTTTCGCTGCGATTCGCGTGCGGAGTCTGGCGAGCGCACGCGACCTCCTTGTCGTTTCGCGACACGCAGGGGATGACGTGCGGAGGAGGGGGAGACGAGATTGTGGGAGGGGGGAGGGCCCCGCGATGCAGCTTGCGTGATGGGAGCTTTGAATGATTTAATAAAGCGGTTCTCCAGCGGAGATTACGTGCCGCCTCCGTGGAAACTCGCCGCCCCTTCTGTACCCCTTCGCCATCCTGTCTCTCGCGTTTGCTCTTTGCTGGTGGAGTTTCTCTCGCCCTGTGTCGCGCACCTCTTTAGTTTCTGTCTGTCGTGTTTCGCTGCTTTTGCGTTTCATTTATTCTGTTTGTTCTGGGTGCTTATATCCGCTTCTCTCTTTATTTTATTTTCTTCTGCTTTTACACGGTTTGCTTCTTCGTTCTTTCCTTCTACTTCCGTTTCTACCAATATCCCTCTTCGCGGCGCATTCCTCTTTCATCATTCATTCTCTCTCTCTCTTTATCGTCTCTCCTCACGGTTTTCTTTCCTATTTTTCTCTCTCTCTTTCCTCTTCTCTTTCCTCTCTCTTTTCTTCTCCTCTTTTTCCTTTCTTCCTCTTTCTCTTTCTATTTCTCTCTCTTTCTCTCTTGTCCTCTCTCCTTTCCCTTCTCTCTGTCTTCCGTCTCCTCCCTGTCCTCTTCTATCTCTCTCTTTCTCTCTTCCTCTTCTCCGTCTCCTCTTTCCTCATCTCGTCTCCTTTCCTCTCCATCTCTTTCTCTCTCTCTTCTCATCTGCTCTTTCTCTCTCTCTTTGTTCTCTTCCTCTCTCTCTTTATTCTCTCTCAGAGTCTCTCCTCTCTTTTATCTCTCTTCTCTTTATTCTCCTCTCCTTTATCTCTCTCTTCTTTATTCTCTCTCTCCTTTGTCTTTCTCTTTTTCTCTCTGTCTCTCTCTCTTCTCCTCTCTTCTCTGTTTGTTATGGTGTCTGTGTTTTCTATCTGTACTTTAGGATTTATTTTTATTATAAAGTATCCCATATTATAATGATTTTATATTTGTCTTGTCAGATCTTAAATACAATATGTAAAAAATTCTCACTAAAAAATAGTTACTTTCAAAATTGTCTTATTTACTTAGTTTCCTATTTTCTTTGAGATGGTTATTTCATGTTAATACCTCCTTAATAGTATTACCCTAATGATTTTCTAGTTTCGTGATCATTTATATTTATTCCATATTATAATTTTTGTTCTATGATATTGTTTCATTCGTGCATTAATTGTGTCTAAATGTATCTATTTTGAATTAAGAAACTTATATGTTTATGAATATTTACAACTTTTTTTAACGTGTCTCATGTTGCATACTCTACAATGTTTTATTACTCCTTTTTCTTTCAGTTCACACTCTGAATTTACTTTACAAACATTTTCAAGTTCCGTATTATACTCGTTTTATTTCGTCCATTTTGTTCTTTTCTCTTTCAATCATTCGGTTAATTCTATCTCGCTCAGCAAATTTCCTTGCACCTCTCGGTAGCACTCGACCTTCTCTCTCGCGCCCCCTCCTATTCCTTTCGCTTCCCCCTCTCCCCCATGGCCGCCTCCTACCCAAAACCGCACCCGCAAACCTCAGTAAATTACGGAGCTCCTACGATTCGTGACGCCCCGTCGACTGGAGGCTATTTTCGTCAGTCAGAGAAGCAAGGAAATCATCGTATGAAAACTCTTTGGATCGGCGAGCAGTTGGCTCTATCTAACTCGATTGAAAAAATTGTATGCCTCTAAGCTAGTCACTTTTTTTCACATTTTTAGACTATTTCCATATTACCTTCAATTTCTTAAGTTTTTCGCCAAAACATAAGAAACCTTTTGTCACAAAAACATAATTTAATAAGAAAATTCTTGTCGGGAAAAACAGGACAAGAAAAGGAGGTCGCGAGATTTGAATGGAGGAAGTTGAGTAAAGAAGGGGAGACGGGGGCAGGGGGGGGCTGCGTCTTCGTCAGAAAATGTACAAACGCACCGGCAGCGAAAGTTACTATAGGAGTATTTTACACATGGAGACCTTTTAAAAGCTGTGTTATTATGGCCACAGTAGAATAAATCCGATAGCTCAAAGCCATCTTAGAGCTTGAAAATCTATTATTATTTTCAACGATTATTTGAATGAGAACGTTTAAATTTCCATTTACAGATCTCGAGTAAAACACGTTTGAAACGCAAAATTGGCTATTGAAATTTGGACACATTGTTATTAAATAAAAAAGCTCGGCGTGATGTATTAAGAAACCTTGGATATTATATGGGCAGGTTACAAATGAATAGATTTACCTAAGAACAATAACTGAATTTCAGAAAAGAATGGAAAACTGTATTTGAAACTAGCCCCTCTTATACAGAAAGAAATGAGATTATGTTTCAGTAAAATTTTATAATTTTGAAACACTTGCATTATTGTTCGGAATTTGTTAAGAAATGTTAAAATAAACGTGATTATAAAAGCTCTTTTCTTCGTTAATTAGTATAAGTTAAATATACATCAATTGTTTTTTGACTCTACATTGACTTCGCGACCACGAAACATATTTGATTTTATTTAACTTCATTTAAATCAAAGAGGCTTGCAATTTACCTTCTTTGGTATTGATAATTGTTTTTTTATTATCGTTTTGTAACAGATTTAAAAAATAAGACGTTTGTCAATTATTTCATCAAATTTAAAGAGATTATCCAATCTCTACGTAAAACATTTCCATGTCAATAGACACCAAGGTAATTAATGAGTGCCTAGATGACAAAAATGACGTAAATCACATTGTCATGACACTAGATACAAAATGACGTAAGTCACTCTTGTTTGTTAATGTTTAAAATGAAGCTAAAGATAAATTTCTCCTGTAGTTTATGAAAAAGCAAAGGTGATAAATTGCAATAAACAAATATCACAGAGTATTTTTTCATGATATCTTGAATCTTAAAATTTCTGCCATAGAGAAGTGACATAACATTTTTACATTTAAACGCAGCTGTAATGATCGAAAATTGAAATAAGGAGATCGACAGAAAGACTGAACATTAGCACCATCCTTCATAATCGCATTCCGCGTTGAAAGATTCACATTCCAGACACATCTGCTTTATCGGCGTTTTGAAGCAATTACCAAGTGTTCGTTCAGATCCATTTCATGGAGTCGTAATTTCCGCTACTTTTACGGACAATCCTTTTCATCGTGCACTTAATCTGACGTTCATAGCTCATTTTCTATGGTTACGAGACTCATTTAGCGGTATGATCTGATTATGCAAATATTCTCAACCCCTTGGCCCGTACTCGCAGTTGTTTCGAGACCCTCTTACCTAATTGAGAGGTAAACCTCCCCACCTCCGGGCCACGCCGTCGATGCACTGTGTACGAAGCTCTCGTAACTTAGTCTACGTAACAGAAAACAGATTAGCTGAGACTACGAAAATATTTAGGCCCTTTCACAACCTAATTAGTGAAGCAACGCGTTTGGTGCATTGTGGGTTGGCCCTTTGCGCCGATTACGATGTAATTGAATTGCTCTCAGTAATTGTGCAGTAAACTCGGAGGTGTTCTTATTTTCAGCTAGCGTTGCGTTTAAAATATATTTTGCGCTTCATGGTAATATACGCACATGCGGAATTTATGTAAATATATCTCCCCTTCATCGTCAAAATGGCTTCATTTTGCCTTGCTTGTTTCGTGGTGAACTATTCCGTGCGTTGTACCATGATGATTATTCCGGGAAAAGAGACCCTCGGGTTTTATTTATGAGACGCGGAGAACGTGGGCTTTGTGTTTTTTGTTGTTTTTGCGAGAAACAAAATTAGCAAAGGGAAAATGCCTATGCTACGTCTGTGCGTTTTGTTTTTCGGCAGTGAAACGAAAATGAATTATTATTTTAATATGTGAATATTAATATTATGATGTAAAAATTTATAATAATTTCTTTGAAAGAATGATCTTAAAAGTCATGTTATTTTTAATTATTAATAAAATATAATAAAACCTTTCAATGCATTTTATTGAGATAGTCAGAGAGCCAGACAACGTATAATGCTCAAAAAGTTTGTTGGAATGAAAGAAATGTACGCCTATTGTGGGAAATGAATGTGAAACAAAACATATTGGGAATCGAAACTGTTTGTTGTAACTTGCACAGCCATTCGATGTGATTAAAATGTTCAAATTTAAAATACTTATTTTAGAGAAATTATTTATTAAATAAACTTTCAATTTCAATTTATGCTAGATTATCCTGCCATTTAGTCGAGGCACATTAGAGCTTAAATTGTAGTGTGAGGTTAATAACTAATATAAAAACAGAGATAACGTCAGTTTTTAGAACGTCATATATAAACTAATATAATGCTAAAGCGAAATGGCATTACATTTTTTTTTGATATAACGTAATTTTTCTTGTTCAGATTATTAATATAAAATACTTTGATAGGTATTACACTTTCATCAATTAAAAACGTAATATCTTTATTTCGTCTTAGTTTGTGAAAACGATTATCTGAAAACTGACCCTAGGCATTCATCCCTCTTATTATTAATGGTTCAAGTAGATAAATCAGTGAAGTTATACTCTCATCAACGACTATAATCTAATGTGTATTTTTTTGTAACCTAATCAAAATGCAATTGAACTTCAAGCGTAGTTTCACTGTAGTGATCGTTATAGGCATCTTGTTAAGTTAAAAATTATCTAGAAGTATGAAATCTCAGATAAAATATAAAAAAAACTTTTGCAAACAGACTAATGCATGTTGTCATCACTATTAGTATAATACAGGTATTAATTGTTTTCTTTTAATAAATTTATGATTATTATTTATTACTTTGCAATGATTACTTACTTTCATTTTCCAATTACTGGATGAAAACTACGTAATTTGCTTACTTATTTTTTATAATTATTGGTTGGACAAAGTTGCTTTCAAACAATTTAAAAGAGTGCTTCATAGTGAGTTCTTTGTTTTATCCAGTTTCCTCCACCTATCCTGCCACCTGCATCTCTAGATTCAGTTCATTTACCCCACGGTTTAATAATAAATCGTAAATTATCTTACATCGTCAACCTTCCGTCACATCTCACCCTAAACGCTAAACCGGAGATACATGAATGGGGGAACGAACGCTGCCGTTGAACAGGAAGGAGTCCGCGGAGAGGCTCTATTAGGATTCTAAAAAAATATTATTATGTAGGAAATTCAGAGAAATGCACGTAATATGAAATTAAGACCGATTATTGTTCCTAATGGCAAGGCACTCTACTATGATGAAAGGATCATTGAACAGTGATTTAAATGTCTTTTCTTAATAGTGTGCAATAACAATAAAATAGACATTTATTATCAGATTTAAATGTAGTGACTCCTCAAAGAAGGGAGCTGGAAGAAGATGGGGACACTATCATCAAAACGAGAGCTTCGTTGCAAGTTACATGTTTGGTATATAAGCTCTCGATTGGATGACAGTGCTCCTCTCCTTTCATCACTCGACCTTACGGAGTCATTATATTCGGATAATAAACTGCATTATTATTATTATTATTATTATTATTAGTTATCCATAAAAAAACATTACTTTCTATTGCAATTTTTGAAAATAACGTTCGGCTAATCCAGAATTTCGTATCTTTGGTGTTCGGGTTACCGGGGTTCCACTGGATTTCATCGGCGGGCGAGATCCGACGAGTCCTGACGCAGGGTGACTGCGCCACTAGATAGGATGATAGGGGGCGTAGAAGGGGGGGGCCGCCCCTGGGCCTTGGGTTACGGGGTCCTCGAGCGGGGACGCGCGGTTTGGGCGAGCGGCGGCGTGTCGTCAGCGTCAGCGCCGGTGCCGCCCGTGCGCTGTGAAATCCTGCGCCCGCCCGCCCTTCCCGCCCGCCCACGCGTCGGAATGCGGTGACCGCCGCCGCCGCCCCACAGACCGCCCCGCAGCCACCGCGCACTGGACCGAGATGCGGAAAGCGGGGTCCCAAATTTTCAAGTATGCGGGACATGTTACGTCTCTGGCTTTTTCGAGTCTTTCGTACTTGTATATCGTCCGTAAATTTGTGAAACTTATTAAGTCCAAAACAACACAGAATTCGAGTTGTAGAATCTGTTGAATTTGTCTCCTCAAACGTTTTACGATATAGCAAATATGCAGCTCAGATTATTTTTTACATGCACTTTTGAATGTAATTTTTTATTCATTGGACAAACTACATCATTTAAAAAATATTTATTGTGACCATTTAAACAGTTTTGTCTCTGTTAAAAAGTAAAATTAGTCAATAACACAGAACAAACAATGAATTTTCTGTGATCAAAAGAAACCAAAAATGTGACTTAGGATGTAACTCGAAAACATAAGAAATGCACTTAATGAGTTTCACTTCTTTTTCGACGATGCGCTCCTTTCTCTACAATGCAATATAATCTCTAAATATTGTTTCAGTAAGAATTTAGCCTATAGAGGTCATTAGCCTATATTAGGGAAAACAGAACACAATAGCAACCGTAGGCATTCGCTGGATATTTAAGGTCGTAAGATTTGTGACAAATCGTGGAAATGTAATCATCAATGAAATCCTGGAATAAATTTTCCAAGTTAAATATTTATTTTTTTTCTTTATTTAGGGATACTTTGTACATTTTTATCTTTTTATTTGAAAGTCTGTTTTGCAATATTTGGAAGCACTCTGCCCGTGTCTTTGGTGTAGTTATTACCCACTGTGCGGAGGTGCACGACACCAGCCTGGCTCCCGACAAACCAGCTCTTCACAGTGTTTGTGGTGGCTGTGTTCCGGACCCCACGATCACTGTCCTTGCTGTACTTCCCTTCGGAATCACCTGTCGTTGCTATACAGTCAAGAACGGCACCAGCAATCTGGGATCCGATTTGATCCTCGTCGCACTTGAGCACTACGGACTTCCATAACCTCAAAGCTCTTTTGGCGACCCTTAAAGCTAGCATACTCATTTCATAGTTTGTATGTCCCTACACATCATGCACAACGCATTAAATAGTTTGCCTATTATTAATATAATATTTTTTAAGTATTATTAAAATATTAATTAAAATATTTCTCTGGATTATTTCTTAACATACAGTTTACTACTGACAAATTCTAGGCATTAACAATTTAGATAAATAACATAGATATCATCCGCGAAATTTGCTATTAAAAGTGCATAGCTGCATTTGGTGTTATTTTATTTTATTTTTTTCTCGATCTTCCATTTCATGTTCAAAGCGAATGACCACGTATTTCGAGAAGACAAATGAAAACCAGATGACCTACAACCTTAGACAACACTGAATGCTCAAAACAGCGGCACCCCTATCACTTCCTTGTGATACCAAATCAACGAAATCATCGTTTAATGATAAATTTGACACCAACAGAGAACAATTTATTTGATTCTTAAGTTTTTCACGGTTTATATTCAAATTGCATTCTCATTACATTATAAATTATATCGCCCCCTTTATTTGGGATCGCAACCACGCTTTCGCACACTTCATCAACAATTCTTCATATCAAGTGATTCCTCCTTACAATGTTACATCTGGTAGTCATCGGAAGCTTCCTTTTTTTCCTCCGCCGACGGTGTCCTTCTTCGATCCTCGCCGTAACGGCCGTCGGAAATAGAGCGCCCCGGCGGCGGCGGCGGCGGCGGCGGCAGCCCTCCACGGGCTATGAACTTCGGACCGCGGCGCAGATCGCATCGCGCCGGTTCTTCCCTTTTACGGGCCCCGGCACTTATTCGCTGCCGAGTGCTCCGAGCCGCCGCCCCCGCTTATCTCACTGGGCTAACTCAACTGGTCGCGCCGAGGCGCTGTTTCTGTAAGTCCTGCACGGATGTGGAGCCATGCAGGTGATGGTATACGTTGCAAATCGTCGACGGTTCAGTTTCTTTCTGTATTTTGAGTAAGGTGGCATTAGATATACAAAAAATATAGGTACAACACATTCGATTTTGGATTTTCATGAGATTTTAAATCTAAAATATTTTCTATTTGGATTCACTTTTTCGGGAGATTACATATTTAATTATACTATTAAATGTTCTAATTTATTAAAGAAAATAATAATAATATGAAGTAATAAAATATAAAGAAATAATAATATAAAGTAAAAAAAAGCAAAGCCTAATTTTCCAATTCTAAGCTTTTTTGTTACTTTTAGAATCTTACGAAAATTAAATCAATATTAATACTTTTCTATTTCGTTTATCATTTATAGAAATATCTCTAATCAGAGTATGGTGTAAAAGATATATTCCTGCAATTTCTATTTATGGTGACATATCTTATTCATTCATTAGTCATAAAACGTCAGCTAAACACCTTTACCTGTAGTTACCTCCTTCCTTATCCACTCAGAAATGTCCTGGGTGAGCGTCTGGAGGTACGTCTTTAAGTTGAGTAATCCCCAGTAATTCCCAGTGTCGGCACATCTTGAACTCTTTCCCCAGTGATCCTCCACTTTGTCGCCCTCCACCTGCGGTCTCGTGCCCCAGCCGGCCGATTCCCCTGCGCTGCCGCCTCCGCCCTTCGCGACCGCCTCCGCCTCCGCGCGGTGTATCAGCGTTATGGGCGAGGGATTAGTCAGCGCGGCGAGGGCGAGGCGTAATCTTAGCGATTGGCGGCGGTGGCGGCGCGCTCGGTGTCGAACACCGGGCCCCGACCGCCGCCGCGCCGATCCCTGCGATGGAGGGTTGGCGTGCTGGCGCGGGGGGGTGAGGGGGGGTCGGCAGCGCGCGGAAATCCCGCCCGAATGGCTTTCCTGCCAAGCCGTAAAGCCGATTGAAAGTCGCTCCGGGGCCCGAGAAGGAGGAGGCAAGAAAGGAAAAGAAAGCGACCGAAAAGCCGTTGGTCGAAGGGGCCGGCTTGTTTGGGCGCGGCGGGGCGGGGGGGGAGATGGCAAGTAGAAGTGTGAAGGAGGATAGGCTGTAGCGATTAGAAAGATAGCCGGCAATGTGCAACGGGCGGCGGGCGTGGGCGACGTGCGGCGGGGGTAGCCTAGAGGGAGGTGTAGGTGGCACAGTCAGCAGGAGTAGAGTGGAGTGGTGTCGGAATGGTGTGGGCGATCACAGCGGAGCGAGTGGAATAGTGGCAAAGGCGATATGGCGATGGCAGGGTTTTAGTGACTCGGTGAAGTCGGATGTGATTGAGCTGCTGGAGGAAGTAGGAGTTATGGAGGTGGAGAGTCAAACGAGAAGGAGGGAGCAGAATGGAAAAGAAGCAGGCGAAAAGCCTCTGGTCGAAGAGTGCCAGCTGCTGTGCACGTGGGGAGCCATGTGGATGAGACGTGGAGATAGGCGTTAATTGGGACGTACATGGTAAAGTTCACAGGGTGCGAGAAGTTGGGCAGGCTTGGCAGGCGGAGCGACTGTTTCCAGGCGCGACAACTACTATTGTCTTTAGTCCCGTATATGTTATCTTCCCCCGACCAGAAGCGACCCCCAACCTTGTCTCGCCACAGCCAGGATCGTATCTAAGCATTCGACTGTAGAGCGTGTTCATGAATGTGCATGCAAGGGTAAAAGAAGGTTCAAGGATGAGCAAGAAAAGATCGCGTGCGCTCCATGACCTATTCTCCAGCTAGTGGCTGAATTCGATCAACGCATGATCTTGGTCACCTGCTTGAAGCCACGTCCAAGGCTGTGACCAACCACCTTACCGTGGTCTTTCTCAGGGCTGATGTGAGAGCTTCAATCCTAAGATTCAACTCCTGAACTTCAGCTTTGAGGAAGACCACGATAAGATGTTTGAAGTGTCGACAATCACAGCCTTCAACGCTGCGATATCCGAGGAACCAAATTCATTCGCAGGACTCTGGCTGAGCAGTCTTCGACATCGTGAATTCGACCTGAGTCGAAAATTCACTTCCGTCGAGATTTGAAACCTAGGGCACCCCGGTTAGGAACGCGACAATAGTAACTGATTTGGTCGTTAATATGTGCCAGCAGGTGTCTCGGTAGCACGGATGGACTAGTAAATGAGGTGGCCATGCTAACAGTCAGAGGTAGTGAAGACGAGATTTCACAGGCTGTAAGAAGGCAGACTAGAAGAACTATGGGGGGATGGAAGTGAGACTACGGCGTGACGGCAGTGATAGAAGCTTTTGGAGAGATGGCTGTTAAATAGTTGAGCGGAAGGGTCTGCTTTGGTGCATGTTCAAGCCTTCGGCTCCTCTGCAGAGCCCTTTGCAACCTTCCCCCACATCCTTCCTTGCCCGTTTTTGACATGGGTCATCCTTTCTCGAGAGTTTCTAGCTCCTCGAATTTTCTCGCTGAATTCTATTCCTTTGTCACTGCTGTCGTCATCATACTTCATATTTTATTGTTGGTGAAATTTCTTATCTTTGTGGGTAAACGCAAGAAGCTTTACTGAACATATTTTTCACGGAAAAGCAAAAATATCTAATGAAACGCCCAGCGCGCCATCAAACTACAAGTAACTTAACCAATCTCAACATCGCTGTCGAGTTTTCAAGAAATACCAGAAATCCGTCCCCATTCAGCAATCCCACTTTTTCTCGAAATACCTGTTTACAACAGATTTTTTGTGTGAGATATAACTTTGAAGTGATTCACTATTTCAAAACTGTAAAGCTTATTTTAGGCTATCGTAATAATTTTGGAATTAATATCTCTTTCATATCTAGTACATAATATATACGAAGATATGAATAATTACGTTGCCCTTAAATGTTCATTTTCTACAGCTAAAACGTCAAAAAGGTTCAACTTCTTAATTGTTAAGGCTTTGTTTAACAGGATTTAACTATTGGATTAGAAATTCCGCACGTCTTAATTAAAGGAGTGTACAAAACTGTTGTAGGTACAAATGTCATGCTGAAAAAATAGCTTGGAAGTTTTGAATATTGTGTAAAAGAATTTCTTTCGATTACAGCTTTGGAACACATGTTATGCATGTTTATTTCTGCATTATGCATGTTATGCCCCGTTTACTCATATCGCTTCAACTTCTAGTATTTTAGCTTCATTTAGCATTGTTTCGCTCTCCCTCCCTCCCTCAGTCACTCTCCTTCTTTCTCTCTCTCTCTCTCTCTCTCTCTCTCTCTCTCTCTC
>BOPP01000012.1:11198508-11212481 GCA_017312745.1 Gryllus bimaculatus
TGTCGCAAACTGTCGCGACGTGTCGCAAACTGTCGCGACGTGTCGCAAACTGTCGCGACGTGTCGCAGCCTGGCACCGCATTCAGTACCCCACCGTAGCACATGTGCAACACCTGGCCACACCGATTCGTATTACGGGCCACCGTACCACTCCGTCTCCTCGCGGGCCAAATCGCGCGCCGTTGCGCGTCACTCCTTGCCTCACCGCGGTTGGCCGCGCCTCGCGTCCCGAAGCGGAGGTAAGGGCCACGCCGCGCATTTACCGCTAGACAAAGCGTAATAGACCATTACTAATAGACAATGGGCAACGATCATGCATTAAATGTGCTTGCTGTGTTGGGGGAGGGAGGTATTATGCAGGTGGAGGGCGCGGGCGCCGAGGCGGGGGCGGCCGGTGGCTGGCGCTGACCCCGTGAAAACGCGCGCCCCTCTCCACGCGGGCTTTGTGCGGCGCCCTCTAGGCCGCCGGGCCGCCTCCGCAGGTGACGCCACCTGCCCCGCGGCATTGATCACTGTTGCCGAGCTACCCCAGAGCCCCACGCCCCCGCTCCTGCCACCTCCGTCTCCTCTCCACTCCCGCCTCTCTTGGGGCCTCCCTCGCGGCTACCCGTTCTGCCACTCCTGCCGCCACCTCTGCCGCCACCCCTGCCACTACCCCTGCCGCCACCCCTGCCGTCCGCCGTCACACTAACGCCCCCGCCACCTTCGGCTCCTCTCCACCCCCCCTCTAGGGTCCTCCCTTGCGGCTACCCTTCCTACCGACCCTCCCACCATCGTCGTTCTCTTGGCCTCCCTTGGCGCTACCTTTGACTTAATCGCCATCTCTGTCTCCACCCACGACCCACTACGTCGCTTTTCTCGTCGCAAACTCTGCTGGTAATCTCACGACATTTTTCTCCCCGCTGCCATTTTTATTGTTTCCCCTACCGCCATGGATGGTGCTCTGTGCCATGGATGGTGCTCTGTCGCCGCCTCCTGCGCTGCTTTCGTCGCCGCCATCGACGTTTCGTTGTCCGCCGCCATCTGTGTTCCTTCCCCCTTCGCCATCTACATTACTTCGCCTACCACATTTATGATGCTTCCCCTGCCACTATCAGTGTTGCGTTGCCCGATCCCTGTATGACGCGTATCTCGCAAACATCTAAGTTGTTACAATATCTAAATATGCGAGTTGTTTTTGCATAATCTTGCGTGAAATATAGGCAATTTGTAGACAATTTTGTTTAAAGAACGGCTTCAATTTTTTTTTCAGATAGCGTAGACCATTAAAAATGTTGCAGGTTTCATTATCGTTGAACTTTCTCAGTTTTCGTAAAGAGTAAAAGGTAGAAATAATACTAGATCGTACGTGGTGTTGTATCTCCATTAGTTGTACCACCCCATGCCATCCCAAGTATTCTGTATAACGTCGCTTTTCTTCCACTTTCTCTCCAGAGTATGTTGGCCACCTCTACTCTCTCGCCAGGTGTCTTACCCTTTTGTCGTCGGGGTTCCTCACACTCCAGGTGGAACTGCTTGTCAGCAGCGCCCGCGTGCCGTGCCCCCTCCCCCCAAGACGCGTCACCGCCACGCGCCACCCCACTGTGCCCACGCCGCTGTTGTCACCGGATTACCACACCACACGGGTTGCGCTCTTGCGCAGTCACTACACCTCTAGTCGCTGGGTCAGCAGGTCACGTGACGAACTTGTACGCTGGGTTGTAAAAGGTCGAAGATTCAGGGAAATGGAAGACACGTTTGAATTTGGATTTTCATGCGTGGTGATAGTTGTTGTCGTGCTCTTAATTGAGATAGAAACTATCTCCAATTGTATCAGAATTTGTTAAAGCTTTATTTATTTTATGTGATATACAAGAAATGTATGCCTTTGTTTTCTACATTTATATTAATCTAGATTAAAAATTAACTTTTAACTCTTAGCTATGTTGATGTCCGTTTTACATTGTAAGTAATTTTTTAATATTCATATTAGAACATTGTATCATCCTATTTTCACTTTAGGATTAAAAATATTTTTTCCTCGATGTTCATGTTAAGTTTTTCCCGTTTTCCTTATCAAAACGAAATAAAATAGGTCTGCTAAATGTTATGTGTTATTCTGTTACTTGGATATACTGTAAGAGTTTTCATAACATATTCTAACAAAGTGATGCTCATTTTGGGATCTGTAATATTTCATGGATTTCGTAGGGAAAGTCAATGAAGCAGAAATATTAACACAATATAATATTCCCCAAGTGATTCAACACAAAACATTTATTTTCTTCTCCCAAGGATTTTATATTAATGCACATTCGTTTAATGTAAATTTGAAGTTTAAATTTATTTTTCAACTTAATTTGGCACAATATATCTAAGTTATACAAAATGACGGTATCAACTCATTTTTATTGTTAACTTCACTTTTTAACTTTGTCACAGAAACAAATTCTGGTTGTCGGTTGGTCTCTAGTGAATGTCATTCTTTTTTATTATAGTTATATTGTTTATTATATAGTAGTATTTTTTATTATAGTTAAATTTTTATTATAGTTTATAGTTAGCAAAATAATTAATAAGTAAATTAAATATGAAAAGATAACATGAATGTTAAACTATTCAGTACATAAATGAAGCACGTATTATAACATTAAAAAAAATATTCAAGTCATAGTGGCGGAACGTTGAAGAGGATTTGGTGGCGCAATATCGCCAGCTGTAAATGCATCATAAACTGGAAGTTCGGCACTGCGTGTAATGTGGTTGAGAAGCCAGTGTGCCGGAACGCGCTTTGTTCTGAGGCCATCCCGGCGGATGCCGGGCGGCAGACATTGAAGGCGCGTGTGGTCACAGAAACGGCCTATGAATACGGACCGAAAAGCGCGTCGGCGCCAGGAGTGGGGCGGGGCCGGGCAGGGCGGGGAGCGGGGCTGCGGCGGAAAACGCGTAGTTGAAACGGCCGGGAGTGCGCCCACTTTTCGCACCACAGTGGCGCCGGCTCTTGCGGGGGCCGTCGCAGCTTGCCCGACGACCGGTCCGGGGGCCGTTCGGGGCCAGTAAATACTCAGCTTAGCGCCCGGCCTGCCGGTCGCCGCAGCCCGCCGACCCCAAGCGCGCGCCATTGCAAGATCGCCGCTTTCTCCGATGGCCTCCTGCCGCCACCGTCCCCACCACCGCCCACCACTACCACCACCATTACCACCCACCACACCATCCGCCTCCGCCTCCACCTATGCCTCTCTGCCCCTCATTTTCCTCTCCCATCATATCCACCACCGCCTCCGCCTTTCCCTCTTCTTCCGCCTCCGCATTCACCGGATTCGCCGCCCTCACCTTCACTTTTGTCTTCGCCATCGCCTCCGCATCCACCTCCACTTGCGCCTCCACCTTTTTCTCTGTCACCATATCCGCCACCGCCTCCGCTTTTGCATCCACCTCCGCTTCTGCCTCCGAGTTCGAATTTGCCGGCACCTCCACTTCCACCTCCACCTCCACCTCCGCCTCCGTCTCCGCCTTCTCCGTCTCCGTCGCTTCCTCCTCTTCCTCCCCCTCTGTCGTAGCCTCCGCCACCACTTCCACCTCCACTTCCACCTCCACCTCCGCCTTCACTTTTCCTCTGTCACCGTACCCTCCACCGCCTCCGTCTTTGCATCCACCTCCGCTTCTGCCCCCTCGTCCGAATTCGTCACCTCTTCCGCCTCCACCTCCGTCGCTTCCTTCTCCTCCCCCGCCGCCGCCAGCGCCGCCGCCACCACTGCTCCCCGGCTTCCGTCGCGCGCTGTCGCTTTATTGCGACTGCAGAGTGTCCAACGCGAGTGTCCAACTTTACTCGCTGGGCGGCTATTGCGAGGCTGCGGTTTGGGCGAGTAATGTGGCCGCTCGAATCGGCCGCTCGAATCTCCCACTTGGATTTCTTGCTTATTGCCCGAGGCCTCGGACAGTGCCGGGCGACTAAATGAGCTGTGGGAAGCAATCAACCGATACTCCTGTTCACGATAAGGAAGTTTATTCTGTACATACGATAACAATCGAAATTCTGTGTGGGTTTCAAATTCTTAGAATGTGCCTAGGAATAAAATTCACAGGATATTTCAATTTAATTCGTCAAATTAGCATGACAAGCAGATCTCCGTTAATTTGAGTATGATATCTGCTGACCATTCGTGTTTTTGATTTCTGTAGTCCAACAATTGGTAATTATTTTCTCCCGGCGCAATATGACCTATTATTATTGTGTGTGACCTCTATTCTAATTACAAAGAAAGCAATTAGCAAAGCATTGTCCATTGTGATTATTTAATTCTGAAATTCAATTGAAAAGCAGAAAACTAACTTTCCTAGAAATCAGGATAGTTCATATTTTTATCAAGTGGAGTTCTGTTTAGTATTTTTATTATTGATTCGTGTTGTCAAGTTTGTTTTGACGATTTGGGTAGAGCTTCCACGTTTTGTCTCGCCGTCTGTGAGATGAGAGAAGTAATGTAGTAATAGTTTAATTTATATGACCTGAATTAAAATTAATAAGTAATTGAAGTACTTTTTCACTAAGTGGTCTTGTAATTAAATTTTTACATGTTGCAAATACTATAAACGTCTTGAAAGTTTGTTCACCCTTCACCTTGTATAGACGTAACATTTAATCAGTATGTTAAAGAATATTTAATGGACCGCATTAACTGGGATGGTTATATAAGACATATGATCGCGGATAACTTATCTCTCGGAACTTCGTTTCCTCAAACTCATCTAAGTATCAATTTTACACTTTACAAAAAAAACAATATTGTTAATCGTATCATCATATTTAGAGAATCTTATTGATAAGTTCCCTTAGTTACACTCAACGAGATCTTCCAGTTCACAAAAATAAATCTCGACATTAGACAAATTCTCAAAAGGTTACTGTTAATATTTTATTAATGAAGGTTATGCACAACAACATTTGGAGATGTTTATTTTAATAACACTAGAACGCAGTAATTCTTGCTGTTATATAGTTGTCTGTGTATGTTGATTATCAACCATGTCATCCTTCAAAATCAGTGTTGAAATACAAATGTAAGCTGTTCAATGCGAGCAATCGCCAAACATTTTCTCCCTTCTTACTCAATTTATTGCGTCCTATGAGTACGGAGACCCTTATCTTCACATAAGGCAGCTTGAGGTTCAGTCCATCTTCTAGAACGAGCTGCCAACTTCCAAGCTCTCCCCTGAGCTTTGGTTTCTGGATCCTCTTGCCGCCATAATAACAGCAATGTTTTAACCGAACCTCGCAACTCAGGCAGTGAATAGGATGAAATCCTGGTACCTCTTTATGGCCTTCTAGTACGCTTAAATACATGACTGCTTCTCAGAAACTGAGATGGTCGTGAAAGCTCCAGGTTCTGTGAGCATTCGTCAGTGTTTCAAACGCCGAGTGTTCTTTTGTGTGGCCGATGCGTGCAGGATGAATAAGAGAGTAAATGGAGGAAAGTCCTTTCGTCTCTTAAATTACAGAATTGTTTCCGCTTATTTTGTGGTTTGAAAAAGAATAACGTGACGGTTTATCTCTGTTTCACAAAGGTGTAATTTTTCTCTATTAAGTGCACGAAAGCGTCAATGAAAATATTAGCAATCCGAAATGTTCTATTTGAATGGGTTGCTTCAAATTGCTTTTCTTAAAATTTATTGAATTTTCCTACGGATTAATACTATTGTTTTATACCTAACTGCCTAACGGGTTTATAATAAGCATTCTTTAAACGAGCCAAATTCTCAAACATTAGGTTTCACGGGAATTTTGATATTCAATATGAATTTTTATTTCTCAATGAAAATCATAATGATGCTTAATGTTTGTACAATATTCTGATTTTGGCAAAATTGAAACATAAAATGAATGAATCGAAAAATAACATGTATTTGTTAATTTAAGAAAGGTGCAAGGTTTAAATATACGAGTATCATTGTGAACAAGTGAATAAAAATTTAAAAAATTAGTACGTCGGGCAAAAATAAATCAGATTTCTCTTTACTTCTATGTTCCCTGAATCAAATGTCAATTTGTAACCGAATTTCTGAAGCAGAAAGCAGTGTTATTTCACTTTTTTTTTTTGTTTTTGAATTCAGAATTTCAGCCAACGCAATTTTAATGAAACGAGATAGACATGCAGTGATACTTGAAACGAACAGTTCATTTCATGCCCTAATTTACTAGCTTTCTTCATTCCTGGTGTGTATGATTTTCAATATTTTCATGGACCCCAATTAGGTCAGTAATTTCATCTAATTTTGTTTGCGGAATGATATTTACTCTAAAGCGATATCTACTATTGACAAAGCTATGACGATTTTTCCTCTTGTGTATTTTGTCTGTTTGCCTGGAATTTGTAAATGTTAATTGCCCTAAATGCATACAAAGCTTTCGACGTTATTGGGCTGTATGTCCGAAGCGTGGTCGAAGGCGTTAGGAAATCTACCCCATCCACAAAATGTGTAAGAATGACAGAGCTGGAAGCAAAGAGAGGGAGCTGAACACACATTTTGAAAGGGCGTGGAAAAGAGTGAAATAAGAGACAGAGTAAGAGAGGGACCTTGTGAGGAAGATTGAAAACAGAAAAGAGTATTGAAGAAAAGCATAGTGAGAAGTAGGGTGAGAGATTGAGAGAGAACGGAATCGTAGTAGAGAAAGAAAATATGGCGTTTCTCCCGAACTTCGATCCAAGTCGCAGTTATCCAACACGTTTCAGAAAAATAAATTTGTCTTTGACCAATACTCTTAACCGCTTCAGAACACCTCATCCAATAGGTAGCGCAAAGATCTGGTTTCTCCCATAAATCAATGAACACAGTTCTTTCAAACAAGAAACGCAAATTCATTGGTGCTCTGTTCACACTGGAGATTTGTCTTCAATGTATTCAGAGTGAGTTCAGTGTCCTGTTTATTAATATTTCCGCTTAACAGTAAGATATTGTGAACGGTCTTTAGTTTTAATAGTTTCAGTGAAGGCGGTCTGCGACGCAAACAAGTTCGGGAAACCCTTCTATAGATCCGCACGTGCGAAAAAGACTTAGCGTTATGTGACGGACGCGCACCCATTGTCCGCGACCCAACGGTCGCCCGATGGGGCCCAAATTCCCGGATTCGCCGCTTTCCTTCCTAAGCGTCCGGAAGAAAAGGGAAGCGCCGGCGCTTTGGGAAGAATGTAAAAAATATTTCCGATTGCCCCTCTCCGGGGGCGGGGTAGGGAGGGGCGGGCGGCGCCGGGCGCGGGGGCGTCCGATGACCATAACTGTGGCGGCGC
Source organism: Gryllus bimaculatus (assembly GCA_017312745.1). Classification (NCBI taxonomy): domain Eukaryota; kingdom Metazoa; phylum Arthropoda; class Insecta; order Orthoptera; family Gryllidae; genus Gryllus; species Gryllus bimaculatus. The sequence goes on from BOPP01000012.1 coordinate 11,205,770, forward strand.
GCGATGTTTGGCTGCGCAAAGCCGGCGGGCCGGTCGGCCATGCGGTTCCCGCCGTCGGCCCCCGCGTGATAAGTCCCAAGGGTGAATGAGAGCGGATCTTCCGCCTGCGCGGCCCCCGCGGTGAGCCTCCGACTCCATCCCCGGACCTCCCGGGCGCTCACCCCGACCCCCCCCCCCTCCGGCATTTTGCGCTAGTTCCGGGCTATTTCCGGCGCTTTCACACGACGGTGAGGGGTGGTGTTAGGCATATTGTCGTGCTCCTACGGCCTTGTTGTAACATCACCGCCAATAGTACTTTCCGTTGCTTCATTGCCACATAATTCTGTGGCTGGTATTTCTTATTCACGTTTTATTACTATTTACTTGATTCTTTTAATTGAAAAGTTTCCATTTAGTTCTAATTATACTCGTTTATCGTGTTTTGTCGTTGTTTTTTTTCCTGATACTCCTGATGTTTGCAAGCGCCTCTCTCTTCTTTCTTTGGTGCTTTCTCCCCTTTATTTCACAAATGAGATCAATTATTGTTTGTTTAGCAAGCTTGGTCTCCTTTCCAACACTGACTTTGGAATATATCAGCTCGTCAAAGATGTTTCTGTTAATTATCTGCCCATTTTTAAATAAATTTTCTTCGCACATTGCTATTTTTTCAATGTTGTGTCGTTTCACTAACTTTAATCTGCGCCGTCAATCTACATGATACTTTGATCTCTTGTTCAATTTTCTAGTTTGGCATGTTTAACCTGATTTAATTTTTTTGGTGCGATTTTTTCACTCTCCACTTTCTCCTGTGTTTTCCCTGCCCCTTCGCTTTTCCCCCCTCCACCGCTAGCTCTGCTCAAATGCCCTTCGGCGCTGGGCGCCCTACGTCTTTATAACGGCGTCAATCTCCTGGAAACGAGATCCCCGCGACGGTGCGCCTCTAGCGGACGCCGGATATTTGTTTGTTTAGGTTGCGGGGACGCGCGAGCGGCGGGCGCGCCGAAACCCTCTCTTTCTGCCATGGCGCCGTCCTCCCCCTCTTTCCCGACGATTCGCGCGTTTCGAGGGATTTTTTTTTATAAGGCTGTGCCCGGTCTAGGTTGATTGAGGTCGGTATATCTGGATTTGAAAATCCCGCACCTTCCCGTTCCAGCAGGCACCGTTCGCGGCACGCGTGTTACCCGTTTTGGATCTGGTGAATTTTCGCGTGAAGATGAACATACGAGAGGGTTGTTTGGGAAGGACAAAGAATGGGAGGAGGTTTGAAGCGGTGGGGAGGTAGGAGGGAGAGGGAAAGGGGGGGAGAAGTGGAATATTCCACCAATAAAGAAAACAACAACAAAAAAACTCGTGCAATGTGGGCGGTTGAGGTCAGCGCACGGATATTGCTCCGACGCGAACGCAGATAGCGTTGCCCGCGTACAGCAGCGCTCGCTCGTATCACCGGTGGCATGGGTTTTTTTTAAAATGAAAACACATAACGCACCACCGCGACGTGATCTCAATCGGGCGACCGCACAGTTTCGGGGGACGACCGACCGCGGAGGCGGGGCGGGGCGCGGTTTGGTTTTCCGCGTCGCGCGTCATGCTACGCGGGGGGGCCCGCACTAGGCAAGCGCCTCCTCCTTTTATTGCACCGCGATGATTACGCCTTATCGAAGAGACAAAATCCATTAAATTTATGTAGAGAGTGCGAGCGCGCGTGTGTGGCGACGCTCCGGTCTCCGCTGTGGGACGGTTGCGCCTACGTAACGTGTGGCTGTATGTGTGGCGGGGGGGGGTGAGGCGCGGAGAGGGACGAGAGAGTGGGGAGAGCGGGACGTAATCCCTCATTCTTTAGAACGAGCTGCTCGTTACAAGGGCTTCAGACAGAAAATTTTGGATTCCTGTAGATAAATGGTCGCACTTCTGGTGGCTCTCTCTGGCGACGCGAACGCGGCGCGGCTGGCGCGCCGGGTTCGACGGGGGGGGGCGAGGGGGGCGAGGCGGGGCGAGGGGGCGAGTGGTTGGTGGGTGGGTGGATGGGTTTGGTGGCGGGGGTGTATATCGCGGCGGGGGGCGGCGGCAATGGATTTATGGAACGTCACGCAGGGGGTGTGACGGCGGGTGGGCGGGCCCGAGTGAGGCGGGCGGGGTCGGGGGCGGAGCGGGGTGGGGAGGGAGCTGGACAGAGCTCGGTGAGCGGTTCCCGCGCGCGCGCGTTCTTTCCATTTCCGTCCTCTCCGCGCGACGTATAAATTACGCGTTAATTATTAGATTTCGCGTCCTGTCCTCGCGTTAGCCATGGACGCCGCTTTATATATGGACTGCCCGCCGAGCCCGCGCGGTCGACGCCGCCGCCGACGGCGGCGGTAAAAAGGATTCCCGGCTCGTGAAAGGCAGAGAGGCCAGGTTTCACGGGGCGGTTTTGTCTCGACGCGAGGGTAGTTTGTTTGGCGAGCGAAGAAAATAAAGGGCGGCATCAATCTCGCGGAGCGCCGCGGACCCGGTGTTGGGGAATATTGATGTGGGTTCATCCCCCGACCGAGGCCAATCTCGAAGCGGCAGATAGGTGTGCGACGGGAAGTCAGCTGGCCGTTGAGGCGATGCGAGCTGTCAGTGATCTGCATCAGAATTTCTTTTGCAGATTTGCTTAATTCGCCGTATTAATAAACGCTTCTAATGCATGAGTTTCATTTGATTTATCTTAGTCAGTTGTATTTATTGGAGAAAAATTGATTTTATCTCAGAGAATAACATGATATTCACGGTAAGTTGCAAATACTAATAATTTATATGAATACGTACATATAATGCCTTCATTCAGTGATACTGCAAAGTTAACGGTCTGTATATACACCTGTTTAACTCACGTTTTCCTCTTCATAACGTTAAATCTTGTGTTGAAAATGACAAATGACGGCTCAGAATCTCTGTAATCGAACAAAAAAGTATTACTCGTTTACAGGAAAAGATACTCTTTAAATAAGAAGAAGAATATTGGCATATTGTCGACTGGAACCTGAAACTACATATATTAGAAATTTGTTGGAAAAGGCAATGTAAGTAATGTATTTGATTGTTCGTTATCATATTAAATCTATTTTCTTGATTTTAAATGCGATACGAAACATTTCATTTTAAGATATGGATACGTGCTAAAAACTAGAACGAAATAACGGTGCATGACATTTAAAAAATCAATTCGTAATAAAATAAAGTTAAATTTAGAAACTGAAATACGTGTCGCATAAGAAAATCTGAATTGAGGTAATATGTTACATTCATTAAAAAGCTTTCTTACGATTTTTTTTCATTATCTTGCGTGTGAAAATAGCTGCTAGGATCTTACAACAAATGGGTTCGGGTTTATTAAATGATTGTGTATATAATGGTCCCTGTAATATCAGATAGGTGTTATTTGATTCGAGTTCGTATGAATCTGCAAATAATAATTAAAAACTTCGTCCGGTTTTTATGTACAGTAATTGATAATGTACTGAATTCACGACCGATCACTTCTTTTTTAACCCTTCGCATTGGCAAATATATGTCGTGGATAGATTTATTGCATTTGAAGTTAACATTACTAGTAATAAAATAATAATTTTTATTATTAATGTTATGATTATTAATGTTATGATTATTAATGTTATGATTATTAATGTTGTTATTATTATTATTATTAATATAATTATTATTATGGTGCCATATTTAAATTTCTTCATTTACATATTTATTTTTATTCTGTATTAAAAGTAAGCTTTTAGTACATTCTGCGCATGCTTTACTCTCGTTTCATTGTTATTTATAGAGGTGCGTGTTTTTCAGTGCTACTAAAACAGCAATCCTCGCGGCGATTACTTTACCGTCAAACTCCACTCTTCAAACTTGCCTTACCTGCTGGCAAAAATTGTTTTATTCATCTTTTGTTTCTCAAGCAAAAGACAATTAAATAAATGGTTGCGTTGCGTGATACATTAGTAGCTTTTTACAATTTCTTCTTAAAAGTCAACTTCGAAGTTACTCTATTTTGTAATAGTTGATGGAACATTTGAATGTATTTTTAATTAAATGTGAAGTGTAACATTTCTGTACGGTACTCATTACTAATACCCGTAAGTCAGAACTAAATCTGATCTTTCTCATTAGCATGTGAGACAAACAGATGTGAGATGTGAAATATAAAAGTTCACTTATATCGAGAAAAAAATGTTATTTCTACCCCAAAACATATATAAAAAAATCAACAACCAACCGCAAGTCCCTTTTAAACTCTTTTGCCTTGAAGTAAATTGAATCTGGGTGCATAGATTTTATGTAACATATAATTAAACAATAGTAGCAACCACTTTTTCGTAAGATCAGCATGTATGTTACAAATTAATTCATGAATACAAATTGCTTTCAGATAATATTTCGACAATGCGTATTCTGCCAGGAAGGTAAAAATTGTCATCCCATTAAACCAACCTACTATCGCATTCGTGAATCCGAATTAAACCTGAAGTAACATTAATAAATTTCTTGTCTTGTATAAAAAAGAAATGAAAGGAAGTAATATTTCTTTATTGATTCAAGTTCAAACTCGATTTCCACAAGAAAACCCATATAAGCTGATGTAATGTAGTGATTTCTTTCATCGTTTGAACAGTGCACAATGTGTTTGAGTATACGCAAAGCACATAAACTCATTACCTCCCCCCATAGTCCGTAGCTCGGGCAGCGCAGGGCTGCAAGCGGGGTTATTGTCCGCCGGCGGTGAGGGTCGAGGCAGCGACACCCACCAGAGCCGATCGCGGGTTTCTTTGACACGGAGCGTCTAATTACCCAGAGTTCCCCCACAAAGCGCGGGCGCGCTCCGAGCGCAGGGAAACCCACGGGGAGCACATGAAGGGAGCGCTCGTGTGGGCGAGGGGTGGGGGTTGTGGGGGGGGGAGTGATGATGGTCGTGGAAGGGGGGAGATTGGAGAAGTAGGTCGTTACCGAGGGCGGTTCAGTCGAGCGGTGGGGGTCTGGAAGGGAGGGCTAAGTTGGGTTGAACGAGGAGTTAACGGAGATGGAAGGAGGTCGAAGGTGGTTGGGTTACGTTGCAAGATGCCGGAGGTCGGCGAAGACGGTCGGAGGAGAAGTGCTTCATTATAGTTGTCGACGGGCAAAGGTGGTTTAAGTAAGGCCCGAAGGGGCGCGGCGGTGACGGTCTGACGCGATCGGTTGCAATATGATGCGGTTGGGGGATATAGGAGGGGACTATCTGCGATCTGTGATGATCGGTTGAAAATTCACGTATTTCCCTATTCCATTGTGAGCGCTTTTACCTGCGTTGCACGATCAACGTTTAGGCAAACACGGCTAGCAAATGCAGTTGAATTCTATTGCTTTCTGGTGTTTCTGGTGCAGTTGGATATCAAACGCACTTTAAAATACTAATACAGTATGGCGGTGGTCGAAGTGTGTCTTTTGCAACTACATGACAGAGTTAAGCAGGGGTGTTTAGAGAAGAGAAAAATCCGCGAAGGCCCATTATTTCAAAAAAAATGCTGGCCCTCTCCCAATACATGAACAGAATTTATTTGTTCATGTAACAGGAATTATTTACACCGGGATGTATTTGAAGTAGAAGTATTTACATTTATTTTTTTAAATGAAAAACTATTTCCACGCTGCCGATGCGGTGGCCGAGATCGCTAAGACCGTAGCGATCTTGGACCGAAGGATCGCGGGTTCGAGTCCCGCCTCTGGCATGTTTGTATTGTGATCATCCTTTCACCTCCTATCATCATCATCATATTGTGTCATCTTCACAGTTGTCATACCGTTTAATGCACTAGTGGTCGCTAATGACCTAGAAGTTGATGCGACCTTAAATAGCAAAAAAAAAAAGAAGAAGAAGAAAATCCAGGCTCGAATAAAGTAGGCGCCTGGGGCAAGTTGCCTCAACTGGGCACCTCTCGAATCACGTCGTGAGTAGCTTCGTACACCTGTTCACCGAACTGTAGGCCATCCACCTGATAAATCATCCAGAAAAAAGAGCTAACACTTTTTGTCGAATGTCTTTTTTGGTGGGTTGGGAGAGGAGGATACTGATTCCAGATACCAACAAATGATCAAGTGAGGCAGGATTGCAAGTCATATAGACTGACAGAAACAAATAATTTGGCGAATTTTGTATTACATTCTTCAAGAGTGAATCCAGAACACCTTCAGTGAAAATTTTCTTTATTTTTTTTACGAAGAGTTTTAATGCTGCCCTATTGCCCATGTGAGTGTAAGTAATGCCTAAAGTGACGTATTTTGCACGATCACATATTAAACGAGATGTGAATACCTTTCTTTACCATGGATCGCCAAATAATTTTACAGAATGCCAAAATTGCGTGTTCGCGACTTGTATTTGTCTAAAATCGACCGTTTTCGTCTGAAACGTCGGTGGATTAATCGACTCAATTATGCACGAGGAAGTGGTACGCAATCGCAAGCGGAGGGTGCTGCGGAGCCTGTGATCGGATGCAGACGTGCGGGCGTAGCGAAGCCCAGGAATAGACGGTGGCGTGCGTAGGCGGAGCCGGAGGAGGCGACTGCGGAGGAGGGTTCAATAGGCGGCGCGGCGCAGCCTCTGCGACGGTGCGTGAGCCTCGGCGGCTGCAGGGCGCGGCGCGGCGCGGCGCGATCACATCACACAGGAGGCAGGCTCGGCGGCCGCCCGGCGAGAGGGCGACGTCACAAAGGCTTCGCCTGCTTCTCCTCCTCCTCC
>BOPP01000012.1:11223348-11255716 GCA_017312745.1 Gryllus bimaculatus
GCCCCTCCCCGCTGCGGGCACTGTGCGACCCTGGCTCCCTCCCCGTGCGTCTGGAAATACTAGCTTCGGGCGCTTTGCACATCCAGTGCTTCTGTCGCTTATATTGTCCCCTTGGCCTTTATCATCTTCATCGTCTCCATTGTCTTCGTTGCGTCCGTCTTTATGTCGGCATGTCTTCGTTGTTTTACTTTGTTTTCCATCTTCGCTGCCCCGTCTGCTCAATTTCTTCGATCTTCGTCATCTTCTCTATCGTTTTCTCTACCTCTAGCGCCTCTATTGATTTCATCACACTAATTTCCTTCAACACCTTTGTGTCTAGCCTCACCGTTATAGTCGTCTTCATCATTATCCTGAACATTTACATTTAGAAACCTGTATTGTCTGTTCACTCCAGTTCTCCTTTCCAGCTAGCTCACTTCAATGCCCGTTGTCTCTTCATATTAATCAGCGTCACAATATAGTGTATGTTTCCATTGTCCCCATCAATGCAAGTTATCTCTATCTATTCACAAGTATATTTCTCTTTAAATGCTTCTCCTCTTACAAAATTCGCGTGCCCCATCTTTGTTCACTTCAACGCCTTCCTTGACTCTACACTGCGATTCCATCACCCCCGTCACTACATCGTTCATGCCTTACTTTCTGCTCCCACAATTCCCAAAGGGCAAACGAATGACGCACCCACCCCACACTGCATTCTCGTCTGTCTCGTTCTTCGTTTTCGTGGTCTCCTCTGCCGACACATTACGCCTCTCACACGTCGTCACACCCAGAAAGTGTTCACTGTTACAAATACCTACTCCTACGAACATTGCTGCTGTGTCGTCGCCATTATAACCTAGTGTGATGCCTTCACAGCCTTCTCTTCCGTCTCCCTTAAAACTGATTCTACGAGTCCCACGATTCCTTCACCAGTTCGATCTTTTTCCGCCCCCGCCTCCTCCAATACCGCCTCTTCCTGCCACATGTACCACATACGTTGTCCATTTAATTTTAACTTTCTCTTCTCACTTCGTAAGAAGAGAAAGTATTGTAATTTGGCACTGTAAAACAGACATTTTTAGATAGAAAAATTGTTTCCTTGTCACCGAGCTTTGGAAACGAAAAAGGGAATAAATTTTGTTCGTACGAGTATGTGTGGAAAATTACACTAGTGTAGTCAGAATTCGTGTTTTAAGCGTCCTTGATACAGAAAAATAGATTTGCAGAAAAATGTGTGTCCGTCCGCCTGTCATCTGTCTGTAGACAACACTAGCTCATAATCCTATCTGCCAATTTTCTCCAAAATTAATATTTCCTGATTGATTTAAATGAACGCAAGTCCCTGCAAGTTTCAAACAGGATATTAATTTTTGGGGGTAATTTACATAAAGGTTCAACATTTTAAAAATTTTCTCAAAAATGCCTACACATTTTTTATTTAATTTTGTTCACGGATAGCGTTAATGAAGAATATAAAATTGCACAGATTTCATTTTCGTTGAAGTCCTTGAGGTATCAAAAATTGCAAAAGTTTAATTTTTTTTCGGCTTTTTCCTCCAACAGTATTAAAGATATAGATTTTCTTTTTAATGATAGTAAATTTACATGTATTAACATTATTATACATTTCCACAATTATACAGAAAACACATCGGTCTTCAGCACTACACTGTGATCATCACGTCATCACTTTCACATCTCCGACTCCGTGCGCCACTATTTCAAACTCCGACTCCTCCTCCATCTTCGCCTCCACCGACGCCCGCGCCGCCACGGCCCGTCCCAGCGCGCGATCCCTGGGGAACACCTCGCCTCGCCCGGCGTCGCGCCTCCGGCCCGCCTGCCCTCGCGCGGCGCTGCAATCTCGTTTGTTCCCGGCGCAGGGCGGCTGCGGCTGTGGCGGCGCCTCCGCCCCTGCCCCCTAAGCCACCCTGGCGCCGGCATTGTGCGCAGCGGCTCTGTGGCTGCACCCGAACACCGCCGCCTCCATCGCCAGCGTCATTCTCGCCTCTCTCACACCGCTGCTCCCGTCGACCGTATCTTCCTCGTTGCTCCCACCCGCCCAACTGGCCGCTCGACTAACCATGCCCTCTCCATTCTGCCACTAGCACCGCCCCTTCCCTGGCTCATTGACACCGTCCCCCGGTGGTCTCAATCACCACACCCCCTCGCTACTCGTGATGGTCCCGCCGCCCTCGATTCTCCCACCAGACCCGTTCCCTTGGTGCTCCTACAGACTACACCCCTTCGCTATTCCCCTCCTCGCTGGTCTGACTATCCTCGCTCTTATTCGTTGACACTGTCACCTCCCTGGTCTCACTGACCCCGCCCCTTCGCTGCTGCCACCACTTCTGCTCCCTCCCTGCTCCCCTCCTCGTTGCTCTAACCAGCTCCACTCTTTCGTAAATCATCGGTTCATTGATACCGTCCCCTCACTGACGCCACTGAACCCTCCCTCTCACTACTCATACTGGCTCTGCCCCTTTGCTGCTCCGTTTATCCCACCCCCTCGATTCTCCCTCTTACCTTGCTCCCTCGCTGCTGCCATCCCCTTCTCTCTGCTTCCATCATTCTTTGTCGTCTCTTTCTCGCCATCGATGCCACCATCACTATCTTCCCGCCGTCTCCACGCTTCTGACACATTCCCAACTTGCTACCTTTTCATTCCTCTGTGGTCTCCGCCTTCCCCACGCCTCCCCGCCATGCTTGTCGTGGCGATCCCCTCAACGCTCACGTGTATGGAGTGGCGGCGGCGGCGACGGTGGTGGCGGCGTCTGTGTCCACGCGCCCCCTGTGCGATCCGTAATTGGCTGCGAGCGTCTCCAAGTGAAGCTTTGTATGGGGCTGCGCGAGCGATCGCATCAAGACTACTTAGCGCCCCGTGCAGTGCTCTTGAACTTCCGGGCGCTAGACAGGCTCATTATGAGGGCTCCTTCAGTCTGGTGTCTTCAACAAAGTTGTAGTAAATGAATGATGACAGGTGCATTACGAAGAAGATTATTAGTAACTTTGTTCGTAATTTTAGGTGACGTCTCAACGTTGATAGTGAAGTAACGAAGCTCGAAAAAGCTCGTCTTTTTCTTTGATATTTTTGTATTTTATCGATTAAGTATTGTTTCTTTAAAAGTTTGTACCTTCGATAACTGTGATTTAATACTTATTAACTATATTTGACGGCCTTTACACCAGTGACGGTGTTCACTGGTGTAAAGGCAAACCGAATTTTTTTGAGTATTAAAAGCATTCTTAAGAAGTTACCAAATCTAATGCCAAAAAACTGTTTGTTTTGAAGATTATTGGCTAAATCATTTAGACATAAACCTATTTACTGGGTACTTTCGATGGCTAAAGGCGCCTGTTGAATACTAAAGGGAGATTGTCGTACACAAATACATTGTGGTACACTCAAATAGCGCCAAACAAGTAGATTTTTAGTAGTTCAAGAGACGAAGAGAAAAAGCCTCGTTCTCTTCTTGGAGGTGATCAAGAATTTGAAACGCAAAAGGGTATTGGGAAGGATTACTCTATCACTGGGTCCCGAAACCAAGAGAAAGATACTGGACGCTTCTTTCAATGAACCGAAAGGGCTATAAGGACCTTCTGTAGATCAGAAGCATATTACCATGGGGTAGGGTCGCTAGCGGCTTCAGAGACCACGCGTACCATGTCACAGTGTCGAAAGGCTAATAGGAAGAAACACTCTGCTGTCACTGGGTATCTGGGCGCATATCTGAGTGAACCCAAAGGGCTGGGAGGACCTTCTGTAGATCGGAGGGCTATTACCTTGGAGAAGTATCACCAGTGGGTCCAGAGACCATACGCACCATGTTTCTGCGTCGAAGGGCCAATGGGCAGGACCACGTTGCTCTCACTGGGTCTCGGGGCCACGAGAAAGAAACTGGGCGCGTCTCTGAGTCGAAAGGGCTATGAGGAGCCCAAAAAGCGAACGGCGGAACGCCGCCTCCGCCGCCGCTCGTCCGAACTTCTCTGAAGGCACCGCGCTGTTTCGTCACAAGTAAAAGAAGTTCTTTCTTTTTCCAGCGAGTGAACTTCATTACTGCAGTTTCTCCAGCCTTCCTCTTTCTACTCTCTTTCCCCTCGTCGCCGGGGGTGGCGGCGGCGGTGCTGGGAAAGGACGTGGAGACTGTTGCGTTTTTCTGCCCCATCACTGGCCAGCCTACCCCTTGATTCGCGCGTAACTGGGGGCAAGGCGTACATCCTTTTCCAGCCTCGAGTTGTGACGTGGCCGACCTGTATAGCCCGCTGCTGTATAGCGTTTCGCGTTCCACTTGTCTCTCCCTCGTTATCGACTGTCTAGTTAGAGAATGATTCATCATGATGTGTCCTAATAAGAAACGTGGGAAGCTGATTAATTGAATCAATCATTCTTCTAGAAGGTCTTCAACTTTAGACATATTTTTAGGTTATTAACTTGCACGCCGTAAATCCAAGTCTTTGAGCTCTTCCGGGTAGGATAATAAATTGAAGTTTCAAAACATTATTCTTTTCAACGCACACCGTGTTAATTCTTCATTACAGGAACTCGGGGTTATCGTATAGGATTAAGCTTTCTCAGGTAGCCTCCGGCTGGCTGTATGAAGCTTTTCACCCAACTCATTCCACCCAAAAGTTAAAGGCTACCTTGCGGCTACTTTGTATCGAGCCGAGATTAAAGAGAACGTTGTTTTAAAGCGGCGAGAAAGAGGCGGAAGCCGATACTGTTGGTAGACCTGTCGGGCGGCTTGCTTGTATACCGATTCGCTGTCGATACGTCGCTCACAGAGGCGAACTCCTCGTGGTTCCGTTGCCGTCGGGGTGGAGAGACGGAGGGGGGAGAGAGGTGGAAGTGGGGAGATGGTGTTCGTGGCGGGGGCGGCGAGTTTCTTTTATTCTCGGTTGGCTTTTGTTCCGCCCCCGCGGTTGGCGACGGGCCGGCGGCGATCCCTTGCGTGATCTGGATGGTGCGTTGATAAGGCCGGATGTGCCTGATTCGTTCGTGGAAGTAGTCCTTATCTCAGAGTAGTCCTGTGACGAGGTGGGAAAGTCGGTGATGAACATGTTGGGATTTTCTCTTATATGTTGGTTTGGCGTGGTTTAATTAATACACCGGTGTGTGTTTAATATTATTAAAATTAATGATATGAAGCATGTCAGAAAAGAGAGAGGGTTATCAATTGTTCACCAATTATTGTACATTGGAACTCAATCTATCAAATATTACGATTGATTGTGAAATGAAATCTCATTTAATGTTCCACGAAACAACATGGAACGAAGTAGCCGAAAAACGCTTTTATCGAATATCAACTAATAACAGAGATTAAAAATATTAGCATTTTGGCTTATATCTCTATTAAATCACTACGGACAATGTGAACGCTAATGTCGCTGAATCATAATTTCACTTTTTGCTGAAATTTCAATAGGGGCCAGAGATGTAATAACATGGATAAATTGTAATTGTGAATTAAACTATACCCACTTTGTCGAATCACATAACACCCCCATCCAAAGATAGACTCAAAAACCACCTACTCTGAAATCGATGTAATTTTTAATTCACAGATCTTCACTATGGTATACATCTGTTTCCATGACAGGAAAACGCTGGTGGTCACGTTTGAAACTTTATTAAATATGTTTTAAATAAATATAGTGGCACACTAAAGGGAAGGGGTTTATGGGTATCCCAGTCCCCATGGGTATTTTAGTCCCCTCGCTGTCCCCAGAGGCCAATGATAGCCTTTTCTAGTTTTCTGTACTAACGAAAATAATTAGATATAATCCTAGTGAGAACGTTATAAATATTAACAATAAGTCAACTATTAAAAATAAATTTTATATTCAGCATAAATTAACAATTCATTCAGTATACAAGCAAGCATACATAATTAAAAATTCATTATATAAAAACATCCATTCGACTGTTCGATTTTTTTGCAGCTCTCCCGAAATCTACTTACTTCTATTAGTGACGAGTTCCGTCTATTCTGTTGACTTCATTATTCTGACAAATCTCATTTAGACCCCCAGCTAGCACTTCACATCAAATCTAACATGAAACAAATCGGCGCCGACCTCCAACTCGACGTAAACGGCGACCGACGCAGCTGCAACAAACTGCAGACGCCCCCTCCGCAAGGATAGTTTATACAACGTAATTACGCCGCACGCATTATAGTAGATCGGATTATGGTCGTATTCCGTTCTAAATTTGATAAGCTGTAATGCACGCCCCTAACTCGCATTTCATTTGCCCAAGTGTACCACCACAAAGGCTTGCTCGGGAGGGGAAGATAATCGCAGGGAAAGGGAAGGGAAGAAGACGAGGATTTACCGGGCAAGAAGGCGAAGAAAACTGGAAGAACGCCGGCGGGGAGTTGAAAGCGAAGGGTCGGGAAATGGAAGGAGGAGGGGTCGAACGACCCGGGGGGAGGAGAGGGAGGGAAGGTCCCCTTGGGGAAAGTAGAAAAGTGGAGGTGAAGAAACCGAGGGGAAAATCCAATTTCATTTACTTCAGGGGGGTTTATTTCGACAGGAACAATATGAAACACGTGTTATGATCATAAAAACACAAATCATGTTACGGTACGGCTGACAATTATGAAGTGATTAAGAGGATTAGCGCGGATGGATTTATGGAAGACGGCGGCGACGAACGGGGCTGAGCGCAGGAGACGATGTCCATTGAGATTGGGCCGCGCAGGCGACGGGAAAGTAATTTTCTGTAATAATATTAAAAACTTCAAATGAATTAAAGGAAAAATGGAATCAGGGTATTTGGCGTTTGAAATTCATCTTTAAAAAGCAGTAAATTTTTCATTATTTATTTATCGAATTATAAATATCACGAACAGAGAAGACTAAAAGTTTTATTTTCTTTAATGATGTTTTGAGGATTCTAAGCATTCAGAAGGATTTTAGAGCTTGAATACATGAATGTTACATTAATTTTTAGCTATTAAAAGAAGCTTAGAAAATGAATAAGAAATGTATTTTAAATATATTCCATGGATTTTATTTACTGCCTTTACCTTCTTTATTTTAGCAGAGATGAGGTCTTATTATAATAGAAAGAAAATGAATATGAAAGGAAATTTTAAAAAATCAAAAACCCCGAAATACCACTTTTAATATATTTCTATATTCATGTAATAAATTATTCCCGGAGATCACAAAATGTTTTTGAGTAAAAATCTTGTGCGGGGCTCGCACCTCATGTTTGTGCCAATCGCGCATAGTATAAAAGATAGCCGAGGGGGCCCACCATTGTTGGACAGATAACCCGTGTTTCTTTAGGGAGGCCACGGCGACGTTGGTGATGGTGGTGACGACGACGGTGGTGATCGCTGTGGAGGAGGTAGTAAAGATGGTGATGGGCTTGGTGGTGGTGGTGGCGGTGGAAGTGGATGTCGGTGGTGGGTGTGTTGTCTGTTGTTGTTTTGGTGGAAATGACGCGTGACGTGGTGATAGAGGTGATGTCTGTTGTGCTGGCGGTGGTGGTGGTGACGCTTATGTCTGTTGTTGTTGTGGTGGTGGTGATGATAGTCTGTGCTGGTGATGATGGTGGTGGTGGTCGTGGCATCTGTGCTGAAAATGTCGGTGGTGGTGATGTGGGTGCTGGTGGCAATGAAGAGAGTGATGTTCATGGTGGTGGTGGGGGTGGTGATGCTCGTGGTGGTGGGAGCGGTGAATGCTTTATCTACCGCACTGCGAGGAAGGTGGCGGTGGCAGATCTATATGCTATGACTGTGACTGATGAGACGGGTCATAATTTAGGAACGTGCGAGTAACGGTGATTTTGTCCCATTGTGCACAGGGTGCGGACGGACAGATAGCGACGGACCACAGAAAAGAGGGGGAAGTCACTACAAAGTTTCCCTAGGGGGCAGGGAGGTAGGTGGAAGTTGCTAAAACGTCTGTTGGATAGATGTAGCATATGTTAGTAGTAGCGGCAGATCTATTGTAAGGCAGTGAGTTGATGATAATAAGGAGATAACAGACATGGTAATAATAATGATAATGATTATGATGAAATTAGTAATAATAATAATAATATAAATTATCTTTTTGTTAAAAAAAAGACATTCCATTTACGACCGTAATTGAGATTTTTGGCTTTCAAACGATTTACATTTAGTAGGCAATTTACGGAAATTATTAGTAAAGTATTAGGAAATTATTAGTTAAGGGTAAAATATTTTCTTGGGTAATATTTGAATATTCCAGTGAGCATGTTTATTGCTGCAGCCTACCGATTGGGAAATTCCACCAAGTGAAAATTCATATGTAAACGAAACCATCAGAGCCTGAAGTTCCTAAAACTGCACCGCTTCGCTTTCTAATTGATGTGGCATCGGTGGCTTGGAACAAAGCGTGGGTGTCGGCGTAGGCGCGGACGCTGGGCAGGCTGGGAGAGTGCGCGAGCGATGCCACGATGTACGCAGCTCGCGTTTCATCGCCTGGCATTGTGCGTGCGCCGCGAGCCGTGACCAGGCCCAGGCCTACTCCTACGCCGTAGCTCTCTTCACTGCCCCGCGCTCGCCTGCCTTCGTCGTCGTCGGACGTCCGGTCGCCCCCCGTCGCTCCCCCGGTCGCGCCCCCGGTCCCCCCGGTCGCCCCCCGTCAGCCCCCCGGTCCCCCCCGGTCGCCCCCCGTCGCCCCCGGTCGCCCGCCCCGGTCGCCCCCGTCGCCCCCCGGTCGCCCCCCGGTCGCCCCCCGGTCGCCCCCGGTCGCCCCCCGGTCGCCCCCCGGTCGCCCCCGGTCGCCCTCGCCCCCCGGTCGCCCCCCGGTCGCCCCGGTCCCCCTTCCCCTCTAGTCGCCCCCGGTCGCCCCCCGGTCGCCCCCCGGTCGTCCCCCGTCCCCCCCCCGGTCGCCCCCCCCGGTCGTCCCCCGTCCCCCCGGCCGCCCCCCGGTACCCGTTTTACATTATCATCAGTTTCCTTTATTCATATTCCTTTTTTCTAGTTCATCTTCATTTCCTTAAGCTTCACTTCTCATTTACCTATGTACCAAGTGTGTTTAAGGTCGTTGCCGATCGGCAGGTAGTCGTCGCATGGAAGCGGAGGCCGTGCAAGAGCCAGGAAAGGATGTTTCCGATGCTGGCGACAGGTGCAGTGGAGGCGGGCGGGAGACCCAGCCTGCATACCCAGGAATGACCCGCGCTTCCTCTACCTTTCTTTTTTGAAAGCCGTGACCTTCCAAGGCTGTTCCGCCTTTTCCTTACTCAAACCCACAGTCTGTTTGTTCATTTCTTCTGTTCAGTTTCAAAAGAATGTATATGAAACAGTTCTCTAACTTTTTTGTCTGGTTTGTGTTGACTGCAATGCCTTAGTCTTCATTTTAAACGGTGTGTTTCTGTTTTCCACGAATAAATACTTTGAATTTAGATAACGATATTTAATTTTTATAATTTAAATCAATGTAATAATAATTATTGTATATATAATTTAATTGCGATATTATGAGATGATGCATAAAAGTTTGATAGATTGCCAAAACTGGAAAACACTAGACGGTACTAATCATTTTCTATTTTTATTCACTAAGGTCAAATATTTGTCACAATTGGTCTTATTAGTTATATAAATTTGAATTGAAATCTCTATCTAACAAATAGCAAATAAAGACTTCGTGATGTTTTGAAAACATGATGGAGTATTGACCAACTGAACAGATTTTCTTGCTTGTTATTTCAGAAAAACTGTCCTACACAAAAGTGAATTTGTATCTTTGAGCATGTTACTGTTTTTTTGAAGTTGGAAAAAGTAATGAATTATTCGAAGAGTAATTTTGCGGAACTTCAGGTTCTGAACAACAGAAGTATCGACTGGCAATATCGATTAAGTTAAACTTCGTGAACTTTTCAGTAACTTCAAGACAGGAAAACATTATTCAGGCAGACATCATATAGTCAAAGACACGGACAATGCACGCCATTCCCAATTTTCATTACAAATTTAAACAGGTTTGCTCGAAATGAGAGAAAAAAGAATTAAAAAATATGGTGGTCGTTAATACGTCATCATAAAACTGATCTACAATTGCAATAAATAGAAGCAATTGCCTTGTTTTTCAATTCCATTGCCGAAAATCATAGAAATCAGGTAAACCGGAGAGCAGCAGGTCTCTGAATTCGTCTCATAAAAGCGCTGAATCTAATTAGTTTCGAAAATCCGCCACTGTAGGGTCTCGAACTCTTAGAATCTCACGATTAACTTCATAGCAGTGTCAACAATTGTTGCCGTACGCCTCACCATATCTCAGCTGCCTGGTGCTACATCAGCCTGCACTAAACGAAACTAGAAGAGGGACGCCACACGAGTTTCTTTGCATCAAGACTGTTACGTGCGGCTTCCCGCGGCTACGCACACGGAGCGTCCCCGGCGGAATCTTGTTAGCCGATGGCGATCTCTCCAGCGGCGTGGGAGGGGGCAAGCGGCCAGGGGAAGGGAAGGGAGGGGAGGGGCGTGGCGCGTTCCACACGCGCGACGCGGCGCGCGGTGTGGTGCGGCGCGGCTCGGCCCGGTGAGCCGGCCGAGCCACTTGCGCGTCGCGCCGGGAAGCGCGCCGCATTAACGCGCCGCGGATCCGCTCAGCGGTCAAGAATGGCGACGGTAAGGAGTTCCTCTACAAAGGACCACTTTGCGCTTTGCATAATAAATGAACCCCATGCATGGCATTCGGAAAGAAGAAGTATTGAAATGAGGTATCTCTAAACTAACGCACCGACAAAATGAAGCGGGGATGTACCTGCAACTGTGTTGCCAGCGGTGGCCAAGCAATACCCTGTCAAGCGCTCCCCTTTTGACTCTCTCTATACCGGAGAGCTGGTGTTCACTAAGATTGCGCAAGTTTTCTTGATACACGAGCTCTCTATGTCTTTTCCCAGCGCTGAATTGCACGTCCGATGAGATAATTTGGCTCGGAACGGCACGTATCGTGATGCAATGCTGCCATCATGCATTTCTACCTTCAAAATAATCGTAATGTTTCTTGTGAGCTATGGCGCGACAGTTAATGCCGACATGTTTGGCCCTTGGTACGCCATTTTAAAGACTGATGTAGCCAAACCGCTTCTCTTCCCTCACCCCCGCATATAAAGGAAACTGATGACAGCGGGCGATGCGCGTGGAGGTGGCGCGGCGAGTGGCGCGGCGAGGCGGTGTCGCGGGCGAGGGTGCGCGGCGCGAGGTGGCCGGCCGAGGTCGGCCGGCGCGGGTTGCGCGGGCCGAGGTGGCGGCGATGGGAGGGTTGCGCCGGCGAGGTTGCGCGGGCGAGGGTTGCGCGGCGAGGGTTGCGCGGGCGAGTTGCGGCGGGTTGCCGCGAAGTTGCGCGGCGAGGTTGCGCGGGCGAGGGTTGCGCGGCAGGTTGCGCGCGAGGGTTGCAGTTGCGCGGCTGGTTGGCGGGCAGTGGCGGGGAGGGTTGGCGCGAGGGTTGCGCGGGCGAGGTTGCCGGCGAGCGCGGCGAGGTTGCGCGGCGAGTCGCAGGTGCGGAGGGCGCGAGGTTGCGCGGCGGGTGCGCGCGGCGAGCGTGGCGCGGGCGCGGAGTTCGCGGGCGACGGTTGTGCGCGGGCCGGTGCGCGGGCGAGGGCCGGGCGAGGTGGGCGAGGGGCGCGGGCAGGTGGCCGGCAGGTGGCGAGGGCCGGGGAGGTGCGGGCGCGCGTGTGGAGACAGGCGTAGCGCGTGCGTGACCTGTGGCGCTGCGCCGGGTCAGGGCCAGTAATGAGGTCCTCGCAGCCGGAGCCTTAGCGGTGCGTGGAACACGACGCGAACGCGAGTGTTTCGGAGGCAGGGCGAGCGCCAGTGTGCGTGGGCGGCGAAGCCGCGTCGACGAGAGCGCCCGGCGCGTAGAGGGCCTGCGTGACCCCGAGAGCCGTACCCCCAGCCACCTTAAACCAGACACCGCGTTGCGAGGTGTTCGTGTTTGGCGAGGGCGCTGTCCAAACGCGGATGCGGCCGGGCCCGACCCTCCACTGTCGCTCGCCCTCGGGCCTGACGACCCCTCCGGCCACGCCACGCCTGCCCACCTCGCCCGGGCCTCGCAGCGCCTCGCATCCCTTCATCGTGTGGTTGTGTGTGTGTGTGTGTGCTCTGCCTGTGTTCGCAGGCGCGCCTCGCCCGCGAGGGGGTGTTGTCTTGATTTCATTGTGTTGTGGGCGTGAGTTCTTCCTGTACCTAAGAGATCTGTTTACTGCAAACGTTTGAATCATATGCAACAACGTTAATTATGTAATGTTGGTAGAGATCGTTAATCTAATTGCATTATCAATAATGAACGAAAAGGAGATAAGCATATGCCCATTAGTAACAAATCAGCGGAGGTAAATGCTATTGCAATCAGTAATTTTTAATACGTTTTTATAATAGGAATAATGTGTAGCAACATGTTTTCTTAACACATGTATTTTGTTTTCCTCAACGTGCTTTAATTTCAACTTTTGTTTCAGCTGTTGAGTTGATTTGTAATATTCATGTTGTATAATCGGCGCGTTCTTCTCATACATAGAAGAATTAATGACCCTCCTAATAATGTGAGAACATTCCATGCGGCATGTAACTTCTTTGTTTTATATATACAAATGGGGAAGTTCGGCGTGTCTCTTTTCCGTGTGTACAGTAATCTCACATACTACCTACAAAAACAACTGCATATTTAGAATATGACAAATTTTAGTAATACACTTGATTAATTACTCTTCATTTGACAAGATAAACACGACTTGAACACCAAGTTCATTAGACCGTCCGTAGTCGGCCTTACTATTCTCTCTCTTTCTGTAACTTCTATAAATAATTAATTGGTAATCATGCTTATTTCTTTGCCACAAATGTTACTATTACATTTTTGGAAGTCGATATTTATATTGTTGATCGCGAGGTCATTGTACGTATTCATATCGTTGGTACATAGGTGCATCAACATTCTAAACATGATTGAAACTACCTTTTGTAATAGCAGGGCTGGGATTCTGATGACATGTTATCTTTTCATTGGTGAATTGTAGACTGATCTAACTTGTAAATGAATGTTCTTCACGACATATACGAGATAGAAATCTACAGTTATTGGGTCATTTTCTTTCAGTTTATTTTTTGCCATTGTTCGATTTTTAGGAAATTTTTTTACCTTTGCGTCGTGTTTGTAATTTTTACGCATTTTATTTCCTTTTCTTGTTTTTTTGTTAGTGAATGTTTCATGAATTTACAATGACACACTAAAAAAGTGTATATTGTATCATCATATTACATCAAAATTCACTACTGAAGTTTAGGTAATTTTGAACTGTCAAAATATACATTCGGTAACTTCCTCGATCTCTCGAAACTGACAGTTGGAAGATCTTAGGTAAGATATACATTTCCTCCTTTATGTAAGATATACATTTCAGACTTTATGTTAAATATAATTTTATATCAATAAATTTTATTTGAAATTTTAAAATTCGTTGAATAAATAAACATTTTGGAACAAATTTTGACTAGTTTTTTAAAATTGTCAGTTTGCCTCTTATATTTTAATTGGTAGGTAATTTTCCCCATATTTTAAATTCATTTTGCAGTAAAGTAATTTTCAAAGATTTTTTAGGTCATCAGAGTGTGAGTCCTGTTTATGAGCTTCCCTGCAGAGCGTTCATACGAAGACCGTTCCATCCGACGGTACACGACGTTTCAAGTCGTAGCGCGTGGGGCCGCTTTAATTGCTTCCTCTTGACCGCGAGTCCATTCCGCAGCCTCCTAAGACCGCTCCCCGCCCCGCGCCGCCCCGCGCCGCCCCCTCGCGCCCCGCGTGGGGTCCGAGGACGACGCCCTCAGCTGCTCCGCCCGCGCCTTCACCGGCCCCACTTGACCCACACCATCGCCACCAATTATGCCCGGCCCCTGTCTTTGATCTTGGGAGGAGGGCGTCTTTCCCTGTCGGCGCCGGCTGGCCCTTCGTCGCTGTGTCCCTCACCTTACTACCCCCCCTTTCCCCCTGCCACTTCCGTTCCACTCTCGGCGAGCGTCACTTTGACGGGCGTCGCATCACACTAACACTCGCCTGGAGTTTGTCTGTCTTGCTCGATAAAATAAACTTCAGAAATATTTTTTGTCAATTGTTGATTGATCTCGGGCGCTGAAGTTATTATTCTAGTAGGTGTAGTGCATGTTTTATCCCGTGAAATGACGGTGGTCTTCCCCAGTTGGATGACGAGATCTGACGCCGACTTACCCGTCGGCTTGGGTTTTTCCCCAACCAAGTATCTCCCACCAACGTGGTACCGCCCCAGACAAGACAAGCTCTAACTGGGACAAGTTTCCGACAAGTACCCCTAATGTGTAGTAGTGAAGTGCTTGTAAGTAAGGGGAGAGGAAAGGACAAGGAAGAGGAAGTTAAATATCGCGTGCGGTCTATGGTTCGATTGTTAGGGTTCTGCTCTCCCATTCGGCTCACAAATCCTGCCACCGTCCTACTCGAACCCTAGAACCTCCCGGTCAGAGGCACTGCAGTGACATCGAATGATGCCATTAGCCACCTAAGCCGGTTTTTGGGATCGCAATTGACTAAGGAATAAGTACCAATTCCTCACGTTTTCATCGGACATCTGAGCACACTAACATACATGAGAAATTTGAGTGTTTTCCGTAGTGAAAAGAGTCATAAATGCATATTATTGCAATCGTACGAATTTAATTAATTAATTATTAATTTAGTTTGTGCGCAGAAACTACGCACCCTCCGGCCGTGAGAGATGTACATGGTTTTGTTAGATAACCAGGAAATTGCGAAAAATGTCAAAATATCTACTATACTTTCTACAAATCCCGCGATTATTATTTTCACTGGCAGTCAATCATTTTCGAAATATTTAAAAAAAATATATTTTATTGTCTGTGTTTGTCATTGCAGATCTCTGTGACACTTCGATTTTTATATATCTACACAACTTTATCGTTATAATCTCGATTCAAATTATTGCCTTCTATTTTCTGCTTCTTCTTTCATATTTCCTCTTAATCTGCTATCCTAGCTTTTTTCATTTTGAAGATATTTCATATAATGCTCTGTTTCACCTTATTATTACCACAATTTTGCATCATTTCTAGTATCTCTGTTTCCATTTCATACCTGCCCATTTCTTAGAACCATTCTCTCACTTTTTCCTTTTATTCTCTCTTTAATTGGATTGTTGGTTATTCTCTCTTTTTTACATAACGAAAACAGGAAGTTATAAGTTTTACGAAAGTGAGAATACCTCTATGAATACAAGGTAAATGATTTGCCAGAGAAAATATGATTACCCTTTTATTCTCCCTGTTAAAGCTTGTTGGTTTGTTTCTCTTATGACCCTGATGTATCGCTGCGTTCCGTCCAGTTAAGTGATGTGAAACTACACCGGCTTTAAACCCGCTTCAATTTGGTGAATAATTTAATTATTTAAATTGAAATATGCAGAGAGATAGTCATGCGATTAAAACATGCAAATACAAATGACAGCACTGAAATTTATTATGAATGAAATTGCCGGCCATTTGGTGAGCAGGAGAATACAAGCGTAAAAAGTTACGCCGTTAATTCGCTTGATAGGAACATAAAGAAGATTGAAGTTACATTTTGAAGCAAAAGATATACTTGGTAAATTTGTATAAAACGGTTGTGTTTTTAAATTATTTTAGTCACAGAAGCAATTATTTGGCGCCGTTCTTGAAAATATATTGTAGTATTTATACTTCCAAATGGAAACGAAATATGTAAGATAACAATTTGTAACAGGCAGAATGTCGTGAGAATCCTCCGAAAAAAAGGTTCGTGGACATGAGAAACAAAAGGAATGAAACCTTTCAAAGCGACCCCCACACAAAAAGTTAACAAATAAAATGTTTCTAGAAGATTGGTTTTGAATTTCGAACTACAATTAATTTGTTATTTAGAGCATTCATTAACATTTTATTGAGGTAGTAATTTTTGTGTTCTTTCTTCTAACGGTGAAGTGTACTGAAATAAGGTTTATCTACCCTGGAATAGAAATCTGTATCCAATACTGATTATTGAGACGATTCCAGAGTTCTAGAGATTTTTTTATTGGTTCTGGGTACGCCAGCTACTTACTTCATTACCCTTGTAATAGTTTAGCTTGTAAATGTGCGCACATGTAAAGAAAGAAAAAAGTAAGGAAAATAAAGTAAGAAAAGTAAGAAAAAGAAAGAAAAAGAAAGAATTCAGTTGAAGGAAATTAATAAAAGAAAGGGACCATAAAAAGGAAGAAAACATTACAAGGCCGTTTGGTGGGGTAGTGCTCCGGCGTTCGCTTGGTATTACTCGGGGAAATTACCAGCCAGAGCAGCCGTCCGCACCAAATCTCCTCCGGACATTTCGTGAATTCGACACAACTGCGCAGCTAGAGTCGAAAATCAGCCACCACCGGGACTCAAACCCTAGTAACTGTTGGAAAACGACGCTGTAGAGAGAGAGAGAGAGAGGGAGGGAGAGGTCGTCGCTGCGCTATTGCAGCTGCCCCCTTTTCTTTTCGTGTTGTGCTGCTCGTGCCCCAATAGAGACCCCGATCCCCTACACTGCGCACATGCGCGGAGACGCCGTTGCGCACAAACGCTCTGGCTGCCTGCGTGCCGGCCGGCCGGCCGGCCGGTGGAAATATTAATGAGAAGCGCGGGGAGCCAGGTGGCCAGGCGGTTACGACGCACGGTGGTTGGAAAGACGCTAAACGCGGACACAACCTATATTTTCAAAACTTAACCCATAGTACATGATCAGTGGCGCACCCATCGGGGAGGGAACTCTGGAGGCGTCAGCTTCCTCTAGAAGTGAAATAATTATAAACGTTGTCATTGCCAACAATAGTATGTAATATAAGAGCAGCTTTCGATGGCTTAGCCATCATCATCAGCTGTCTGATACAAGAAGACAAAACAAAACATTAAAACGTGAATATTTCTTTGATTATACAACAAGATTATGATAAAGGTTACAAATAATTAACAAATGCTTTTGGAAAATATCACCTTTATCATAATATTGTTGTAAAATCAAAGAAATATTCACGTTTTAATGTTTGGTTTTTTCTTCTTGTATCAGACAACTGACGATGATGGCTAAGCTATCGAAAGCTGATCTTATATTAAATACTATTGTTGGCAATGACAACGTCTATAAGTATTTCATGAAAAATGCCAACGATAACGCACCACAACACCTATACTCCTCTAGATGATTTAACAATATCTCAAATTACAAACTATAGCTTTTACTCATGTGTAATACTAACGAAAGTCTTCAGATATATTCAATGTTAACGTTATAAATATTAAGTAAAAGTTAAACAGTAAAAAGTAATAAAAATACAAAATGACATCAGTTTAGTAATAAGAGCAGTTTCAAGACAAATCTTGCTATGCACGTCCCACTATTATCTATATTAGTTTCGTGAAAAGTATTTGTATTTATTTTCATTGTCTGAAGTTAAATTCCATGGAATGAAATCAGTGTCGTAATATGAATTATTTGAACACAGTGTTCAAATAATATGCAATCCACTGTTCTCACACTATTATCACTTTCGTAAAAAGTAGCATCAAAACACAAGTGTTCGATTAGTTCATGGCCTTCTAGCTTGAACAACAACTAATGTACAATTGTGTGCAAAATAAATTGAATGTCAATATTAATCACTTTTCGTAGGACGAATATTCAAATTTTAGTGAATAATAATATTACATTGGAATAGTGACTAAGCGGATAAAAATGTTGCACGGCATTAATAACTTCACACTTTATCCATGATGACACTCAAGTACGAGTACAGGACGTCACTGTTCACAAAGCCCCAGTTTCGAAATTCGTTTTAGAGAAATTAATATATAATATATTATATGCATACATATCTCCTGCCTCCCTTGATTTCATTCCTGTTTGCAATGTGAGAACTCCTTCATCCAAATTGCGTTTGTATTTCTCTTTCAATGACCTTCTTATCATGAACAATTAAATTATTTTTTTCTGAAAATGGTCAGGCGGAAGATCAGGCTAAATGGCGTAAGCCTCGCCATCAAAAATACTATTTATTTATTAAATGTATTTATTAAATGTATTTATTAAATGTATTTATTAAATGTATTTATTAAATGTATTTATTAAATGTGTTTATTAAATGTATTTATTTATTTATTAAATTTATTTATTTATTCAGTTAGTTAGTTAGTTATAATTTTGGCCGCGTTAATCCGAATCCAGACCATCGCTGGATGGAACGGCAGCGGCGCCGTCGACGACAGGTGCGCCTGCGTGACTACGTGGCTGCGTGCGTGCGTGCGTGAGCGAGCGAAGCAGACAGAAGTACGGGAAATAAGTCACTGGGTTAACGGCCACGCTAAGAGCCCGATCGATCCTTCACGGTCGATATGCGGCTATCGACGCCGCGACGTCCCTCGCCGCCGCGTTTCGAGTGACGCTCGCTTGGGGTTTATCTGACCGCGCGGTGATGAGATGTCGCGATAGCGTCTGCCCGCGAGATTTCTTCCTGCGCTTGGTTCCGACGTTTTCCATTTGACGATAGCTGACTTGATTTTTGTTTCGTGTGCAGCATGCTGGATTCGGCCGTTGGCACATCAGCTGCTAAATGAAGTGATGTGGGTTGGTTGGCCTGTCAACCAAGCTCGTTAATGAGAGTAGAAAACTAACGACCTCACCACCTAGATCGTGTGTGAAAAATTTGTGGAAAGTCGCTTTTTTTTGCCAATGATGCCAAAATAAAGCCATTTATTTTAACATCACGAATAACTTTTTATTGTATTCTTACTATCCGTTTTCTCCAATTCACTTATGTACGAGTATTTTTATCCTCACTACCTTGTTCATTGTCAACTTCATTTCAACGGAATCATCATCGGCGTACCATGTTTTTATTTTGTCTCTTCTGCCTTGATGGTTTTCTAACGTGTCTGCTGCAGTTAAAAACACTATATTGTTATAGGCATTTAGTTCGCCTCTTCATATAAAGAGCAATATCCATTCATTTGATTGTGAACGTTCACTTATTTTAGAGATTTGGTTGTTTCGCTTTTTCGCATTACTAATGAAGAGAGATTAATTCGATGTATGTTCGTTATTTTTTTACTGCGTTCGTGCTCCTGCCATTTCAAGCAATTACTGTATTTTGTCAGCCATCGACGAGAGTCCTCATTATTGGAATGGAGCACTGTGGGCTTCTATGTATCGGACCTCATTATGCCGAAATCAAACACCGCTGAGAGGTGACCGCATTGTTAGTGCATCTCAGTCTCTATGATGCAGTCAGCAAAAGGCTCCTATCAGTTTGAAGCATCATTATTAGCAGTGTTAGTCGGTATTTTCATGAATTACTTCATCATTTTATCGGGTTCTGTGTAGTAGGGATTACCGGTAACTTATATCCGTAGGCGATGTTTATTTAATTAGAACTCTTAAGAAGAAATCACGGCGTGATAATAGAAAAAGATGTGTGGTACACTTCTTTTAGTATTGGTCAACTTTTTATGTACTCGCGAGAAACTGTCCGAAAGTAGATGTAGTAGTAAAGATGCTTTTGGATTTAAAAAACAATAACAATTAAATCTTAAAAGAAACTTGTTATAAAAAAGTGTAATATTTCAGATTAATTTTATGTATTATTTGAATTTATTGCTAGAAATGTCCGAGAATGAGATTTCTATTCATGATATATATTTAAATTCTCTTACATAATACACACCGTTCTAAGTGTTATTTGGCTTTTTATGAAATCTGGAATTGTTCGTATCACTCGCAAGTGGTGGAGATAGGGAGCCAAATGCCCTTATCAAATAATTTGCTCATAAAAACGTTAAATTATCGCTAAATTCACATTTTTGTTATCATCTAGCATTGTCCGAGAGCATACATCTGCCTAGACCTTTTTATTGTACTCATTGAGTTTACATTGTTTTTCTCTTCTTTAAAAACTTGGAATAAATAATTCGTTTCAAAATTCCCTTATCCAGAGAATGTGTGTGAATATTAATGCCTTTGAATAGGAATTGCATGTGTATGAATATGAATTTCTTTGTCAGGTATTATACACAATAATAGCAGTTATTTGAAATTTTGACGAATCATCTAATCATGTTTCTGAGGTACCAAAAACACTTGAATGTACATGGTATTACTACGTACGTATGATTTACTGGACAAAGGTTAAGTACATTTTCTTAGACTGATCATAGATCATACTATTCTTTAGACAAACCACATCACCTACATTCCAGTGAAAAGGTCACAGAAACAATCCGGCGGTGGCCATGGGAAAATGAAGAGAAAGCTAATACCATTTTTGTTATCGCAGCGTCGAAGGCGCGCATTTCGCTGGCACAGCCACGCGAACCCGTTCTGGAATCGCAGTGCTGCTGCGGACGTACGGTAATGTTCCGTAATGGTGCACTCTTCGCCTCGTCTTCTTTCGCTTCCTCTCATCCCCCTCCTCTTTCCCCATCCTCGTTCTTGCTTGCACAACCTTTGTGTCGCGGTCCTCTCCTCGCCCTTGTTCCTCCAAGAAGTTTTCTTGCCCACATCGATCGTAGTTCGTGGCCCGGCCGCGCACGCGCTGCGTCGCCCTTCCTCTCCCTCCGCCTCCCTCCTCCCCTTTCACCCTTCCGCCCTGTGGCCCTTTCCCCGCCTCCCCTCTTCGCGTACTCCTTGCTTGCCCGCGGCCTGGACCGGAAAGTGATTTACACTCGGAACTTAAAATGAATGATTTGTGGATACTTTTACCGCGTCTCTTATTCCGCTTAATGCGCCTGCTCTTTCTTCTGCGGTACTGGCAAGGGCTGGCATGGAGGCGTCAGGCAAGGGAGACAATGTAGTGGAGTTGGTAGTGGTGGTTGTAGTGGTGGAAATGGTAAAGTGTTTGGGGTGTTGAATGGGGTGGGATGAATTGATAAATTGGAGATTGAGTGATTGATCACCTTATTGATGATTCGTGGTATGTCAACTGAAATGGTTATTTGTTCCGTTTGTGTGGTGCATTTTTTATCCAGTTAGGTGGTAGTTAATCCATCCTCACTGGATGGTGAGATCTGGCACTGATCTACACGTCGGTTTCGCGAGATTTCGCTGTGCAGTTATCACCCCCCCAGGGGCACCTCCGCAGCCGCAAATGATCTCCTGACATGTGTGGTAGTGTAGGATGTGTCTGCGTCTAAGTCTGCGTGTGAGAAGATAAAACGAAGTGACAGGAATTATCGCACGCGTTTCTTGGCTAGTTTTTTCAGGATTTTGGTTTTCGGTATTGATCGGAAAAACCACGGAAAACTACTGATCTGAGAAGATAGATTCCACTTAGCTGTACAGCTAGCGTCGAACTGCATTATGAGGAATCGAACCCTAGAATGGTACCGCTCTGGAAACACTGCAGAGACAGCGACAATCCTCCTGTGAGCTAACACAGCCTGTTCGGGGTATTGTACTTGCACGCGAAGAAGACAGGCGATTGAGAAATTGGGGGGTGGGGGGTGGCTGAGGGGAGTGGTGCTCGAGGCGGGAGTGGCGGGGATCGTTCGTCGCATTTGCTCGGACGCTTCTTGCTCGCCTTGCGGCTGCCACTGCTCGCGGCAGGAAATATTGCTCCAAGTAAATTCAGCTTCCTTTGATCTTCCGTCTGGCTGCCATGCGCGTCAGACTACGACAAGGTTGTTTTTTTTCCTTCATCCAATGCGCATGATGGGACACGTCGTGGTATAAGAGTAGCTAAGACTAGAGTTTTTCTCTAAAGAGAACTACAGGAATATTATCTCTTTATTCTGAAAATGTTTGTGATCATGGAACACGTTATTATTGAGTTTCTGTGATGTTTCTGCTGCGCGGTTTCCCTCTAGTGGATTCTGCTGTATTCACAATGATGTTTTATGGTGCTTGCAACTGCAGTTTGTGTAATACGTTTCTTCTTTACCCTTTCGTATAATTTATTTAAAGTTAATTTAGTAATCTAAAAAACATATAAATGTTCAATTCTTATTTTTAAAGGATGGGTTTGTTGGTAGGAAAATTGTAGTTCAAAACGTAAGCGCACATTTTTATAAGATTTCTATGTTAGAATACTCTGAAAGAAACACGCTTGTTCCGTTTTTAACACCATGCCATGTAGATTATAAATTATGCTGCTTTAAAATGAACGTTTACGAGAAGAAATTTGACCGACTACTTGAGAGAAGTTTCGCTCTGATCTCTTTCTAAGAGATTTGTTTCATTTAAGTTTGCAAACTACTTCGTGAGCATAATGACATAATTAACATGCTCTAGATTCTTGCTCGGATGTTTCCACCCTTGTAACAAAAACTGAAACTCGGTTACATGTACACATCACAGATGCGAGTTTTAAGTTAAAAACAACCGGAATTAAAACTAAGAATTTATCCTTAAAATCATGTTCTTTTAATATATTCTACGTATCATATTGTCACGGAATATATTTTACATTGAAGACTAGTTATTTGAGCATGAACAGAAATGCGTTTCTACGAACGTCAACATAATTTTATCCCAGCAATTGGTAAAATAAACTTTATTTAAATTAACATTACCATACCTAGTTTCGAAAAATTGAAAAAGTATACATGAAAGTTATATAGCACTAAAGAGATTTTGTTTCTATTATCAATACAACGTCATACATGTTCTTGTTGATTGATATAATAGATCTTATGTACCATCAATGAGTAATTCTTTAGCAGAATCTGTCTTTCATTGTTGATTTCATTTCGAATGTTTTTCAGGCGCAGTTACGAGTGTTTTTCAGTGTGTGCGTTCCCACACGTAAACCTTCAGGTGTTCTCCAGCCGTCGCGATCATCCCTACCTCTCCCAATATAATATAAAAACTCCTCATAACCACTGCTTCCTCAGCTTTCACAACTTCAGAACTCGCAACCTTGCTCTGCCGCTAACTCTACCTCCATCATCTTCCATCATCTCCCCCTCTCCTACCTTTACTTTTCCGCCCTTTACTTCCACAATCCCCAAATTCCACTTTCAACTTCACTAGCATCGCTACCTTAATTTGTATTTACTCTTCCTTAACCGCCAGAAACCCCTTACCTGTCATATCCACCTAGTCATTCACATACACATTTACCTCAACATGTTACTTCGAACATTCTTCCCCGCCACCTCCTCCGCTGTCGTCGCCGCCACCTATGCGTCCTGACGTGAGTAACGCGTCTTCACCTCTACCTCCACTGCTACTTTTACCTCCATCTCTAACCTTACCTCGAGCTTTACGTCCACCTCCACCTTTCTTCTCACCACACCATGCACCACGCCGACGTCGGCGCCTCCTACGCGTCGCGACGACGCTACTACGTCGTCCGCCCGCTGCTCGTAGGTCCGGCGGCTTCCGTGGGGCTGCGCGCCCTCCCGCCGCTCCCCTCGTGCCCCCACCACCCCACCCACGCCCAAGCGCGCACGCGATACGCGTCTTTCTAGAACGGCCCTATACGTTGTGTGCTCTATCTTTCTCAATAACAGGGACAGATTTCCAAGACGGTTTCCACGCAAGACAGAGATTTCGGGTTTATGGCGCATTGTACCCACTGCATGCGAGTTTGTACTTGAGCCCACATTTCTCTATAAAAAGTATTGCGAAATGGCTACCCGGAGCGTTATCCGCGACTCGTAAGTTTGTTGTGAGGCAGCGGCGCTGTTATCAAGGTTATGAAGCGTCCCGGTAACCCTTGCCTACGGCGGTGTTTTAACGTAATTTTTGTGTTAGCGGGTTGTGCGTACGTTCTTGTAGCGTTGTTTTCGCCGCACTCTTTTGTTTATTCCTGAAATCCACAGTGATGGTATAGTTTCCGTTGTTTCTGTTTTCAGTTATTTGGTTTGGAAATTGGTATTTCTTCTATCGCACTACATTAAATGATTTTGGATTAATAGCTTATTTCTTACATTTTGGTAGATTTAGTGTGAGCAAATGTGAATTTACTTTTAATTTCTTTTGTATTGGGTAGACCTTAGAAGAAAGACCTTTACAGTTTCGTTATTTATTTAATACTTTTTAATGCATGCTATTTATTAAAACATTAACTTCGTTAATACATATTCAGATTTATTCGCGGTTCCTGCATAACGTAAACCACAGTTTGTCAGTTTGTAGAAACAAAAAATATGTTCAGTACCAAAATGGAATAGTTACATTTTAAACATGGCATAAAACCACATTAAATATTGTTGATGCAATTACGTCAATTCAAATTCTATGTTTATCGCAAAATTAAAAAAATCTATTAAATAGCAATAAAAAGGCAATTCTGGTACAAATAAAGGTATGGCGTTGTCCTACCACAATTTCATTTCCAGTAATCAAATTATTCTGAATGCACACGAAGGGCTATGAAGTTATATTCTGCGTATGCGGATTCCCTTGAAAGCTTGCAAATATATTTCTCATTCATATTAAAATGAATATATCTGTGCGTGTTACTGTGGTCATAACCACATTCAAATTATTACAATGCGAAAGTTATATTTTGTCATTGGACATTTCGGTCGAAATTTTGAAATTTTATATAATGGCATTCCAATCACGAACTGCACTTCGAGTGAATCGATCGTAGGGATAGGTATTATAGTGAGGTCATGCATTTTATTGCAGACACTCATAGCGTTTTACAGCCCACTTCACTTACGCAGACCTATAAAGCAGTGACACTTCCCTCCTTTTTATTTCCGGATATTTTGAAACCTGCTGAAAGTAATTGCCGTCCAGTCATAAAATGGCACTGATTGAAGTACGAGACGAACATATTGTTGACGTCTACAAACATTTCTACAGCTGGAGTTTGTAGGTCATTAAACGCTGCAAGCATAGGTTGCTTAATATCCAGGGTTTTAAAATCCTAGTGACTCATACATTTAAATATAAAAACATTAGTTTAGTTATAACTGAAGAATAGTTTTTCATTAAATTTGATTCCATCATGTATCTACATCGGTAAAAAGGATTCTGTACGTTTGTAAAATGCTGTCGCTGACTGGATTCTAGTGCACGCCTGCTCTGAAAGGTAGTTTTCTGTAGTTTCTCGAATCAAACACACACACATGCTCTCGCGCACTCTACTCTCACACATGTCGGGAGACCAGCCAGGAGCTTAGAGCTTGTCCCGAATGACGCAATGCCACGCTGGGAAAATTCATGTAGCTGAAAACATCGCATCCTAATATGCAGGTCGGCTTCGGATCTCACATACGAAGAAATTCCGCCACCTCCCGAGATGCAGCATGTATGACACTTAAAGAAATAATGACGATAGAAGTATTGCAGCTTTAATATTTCAGCGCTTTGATGACTCTAAAATAACTAATGGCACTAATAAACTTTTTGTGAAAAAAAATAAGCTTACGGACAGACTGACTGACTATACATTTATATTTTGAGCCCTCATGTATGATAGCTAGTATTTACGTTCCGTGATTATTGAATATGTTACTTCCGCTTTCCGTTATTGAAGTGTTACTTTTTGTATGCGAACGACAAAATAAGACATGCCGGACACGTAACGCAAAGAAGTCTTGGCCATGTATAAAACTACTAGGTTCTGCAAAGTAAACAAAACACTGGAGTGCCATGAATCGACATGACTGATACTTATAATATTGAGAATGATCCTGAGTACATATAGTACTTATAAGTAATCAATAATTTGTACTAAAAATTAACGTAAGAAACATACCAAAGTGTCTTTGGCATACTATTTTCAAAATGCCATCATTTCATTCGTATGCCAAATACTCCGTGTTTCTACTAGTTACGAAAATAACTTATTTTCCCTGCGTATATTGCCGTGGGCCCGAGAGCAAGGTTTCTTATCTCTTATTCTTATAAGTAGCAGAGTTGCATTAACCTGTCATGTCAATAATACTGTAACTATTGTAGTTTTATAAGTGGTTCCATCAGACGCAGTTAGTTATCTACGATATATTCTCAACAACAGATCTTGAGGGTCGCTTTTAAATAATGTCACTCAAATCTTTGTAAATTAATAGTTATTAACTGCTGACCCAGAGGGTCAATGTCATTCTGTTGTCGATCATCACACACAGTTTTACTGTTTTTGACATAAATAAATAAATAAATCGTTATCAAATATTAAAAGTCATGAAGATCAAAAGGCTTTATATTAAATACATCATCTACTTCTGTCTAGTTAACATGTTTTTTTAACATGTTATCATTTAAACTGAAGGAGCAGTAGATTAAATGTCGATTCACCGCTTAAAATTTCTTCTTAGAAATTTAGAAAACTTGTTTTATATTGTGAATTGCATATTTATCACCAAAGAGGATGTGAAAAATTGCAGGTAAGCAATTTAAAACAAAAGTATGTCACAAAATATTTTTTATGAATACGAAATAATTTTTAGGTCAAAAATCAAAGAATGTTTTAAAGATGGAAGCAATTAATACTCCAAAACATATGTATGAAATATTGAGCTAATATTTGCGTTAGATATCACCCCATTTATGTTATCCTTGAGTAGGCTAAACGATTCCATTTGCAAGGGCCGCGAACGTCTTGCTGGAAAGTTTGCGCGAGTTTGCTTGGATGCGCTAAAGCTGTTACCGCTTTACTGCGTTAGCTTCAGGTGTGGGAGGGAGGAGAGGGACGAGGAAAGGAGCGGAGCAACGGAAAGGGACGGGACGGGAGGGGAGGGGAGAGGCCCCGGGAAGCCGGTTAGCCCCTGCTGACGCCGTCCTCGCCGGCCAATCCAATTCTGCGCCCACTTTAACGAGATGGATATGCGCGCGACGGCGCGGCGGCGCGGTGGCGGCGGCGGAGGAGGAGGAAGAGAGGGTAAGAAAGCCAGTGGCCACCCTAGAACGTGAATGCGGCCGAGAAGGTCGCAAAAGGACGAAGGGAGTGTGGTAGGGAAAGCCGTGGGGGTAAAATGGAAGAAAATCGGTTGAGTGAATGTGATTCACACACATTCACGCACAGTAAAGTAAAGCGTTTGGGTGCTTGGTGAGTTTATAAATAAGCGGGTTTGGGGGTTTGGGAAGATTTTTCTAATGAGCT
Source organism: Gryllus bimaculatus (assembly GCA_017312745.1). Classification (NCBI taxonomy): domain Eukaryota; kingdom Metazoa; phylum Arthropoda; class Insecta; order Orthoptera; family Gryllidae; genus Gryllus; species Gryllus bimaculatus. Next base: position 11,250,386 of record BOPP01000012.1, read on the forward strand.
AGAGGAAGTATTGCGTGGATAGCAACACCAAAGAGCGAATAAATTAAACGAATTTCTTCTGGGTAACGATATATTTTTCTTAACTCGGTTACCCTCGTAACAATGGTTCCATCCTTTATTCAGCATTGTACTCAGAATAATTATCTTTGACAGTAGTATTTTTTTAAATGTCATTGCCTTTTATCCCTAACGGCCCGATGCTTAGCGCAGTTAGTATCCGGGTTTCGTGACACTCACCTACAAAGGGCGTCTCGTGGTCTAGCTGTTTATGGGATGGTTGCGTGGTCTTATGACCGGTCGGGCGGGGTGCCAGACGTCGTTCTCTTGGAAAGTGTGTTTGTCTAATGCTCGGTTGGTCGATCGGTGGGTCGGTCGGTCGGATCGACGTAATAACGGTCAACCTGGCGTGCGGATTGAAAGTCTATTGGAATCATGAAGTGACGATTAGTTAGTTTATCGGGTTGACGGACTAAAAAGTGGTCTTCGCAGCAGAGACTTGTACAGATTCGACAGTCGGGCGGGTCTACGAACCGACGTCAGCCCGCCAGACGGGCGGGCGGACGTGTGGGAGAGCGCATTCGGAGGTGCAGTAGCGTGAGCGGACGGGCGGGCGGGCGCCGTGGACCCCGTCGGGGCCCCGTTACACTTCCGCCGCACCACCCATCCGCCCACCCACCCACGCGACGCGGGCTGTGCTGCACCGCTGCGCCGCGGAGTCGCGCCGGAAGGCCCGGGCGCCCGGGGAGAGATGTGCGAGGGCGCTTCGAGAACGGTGCCTCGTGAGCTGGGCGAGTGGGGAAACAGAAGCCACGTCAAATACCAAATGATACATACAGAAATTATGAGTAGAGTTTAAATGCTTCCTCTGAAATTCAGGCTGCCACTTTTTTCGGGCGCTGTTTTATTTAAGTATGATTATTTAATTACTTTATGGCTTGAAATTCTAACGTTGTGGAAATTCGCAGTTTTTTTCGTAACATATTTTATTTGAAAAGTTGCTTTGGATGGTCATATTTTGGTTACATCATAATTATGCCCCAAATATCAAATTAGTATACGAGTATAATATTACTTCGTCTTACTCTTGATACACTTGGTCTCCTGCATTTGCAATCAAAGTAGAGAAATTCTTGAATTGTAATATTTTTTAGACGAAATCAATAGTTTTCACTCGTGGTTTGTAATTCTAATGATCAAACAGGTAAGACTGATATTCTTAAATGTTTTTGTGATTTCCAAATGGGAGTTATTGAAGGCAGAAATCGGTCTCTACATGAGAAAATAATAGATGTTCCTTCTTCTTACCCGTTGATTTGGCTCTGGAAAGGTCAAACTGGTGCTGCAGAGGCTCTCGGTTGTTCTTTGGTATGTGGACAATTGTAGTCAAGCTATATGCACGTTCTTAACGAATGAGAAAATAATTAACTTATTCTTTACAAAAGAATCATTGTCTAGTGGGAGAGAAAGTAAAATCGTGATGGTAACTGGTAGATTTATTACATCCTTCATTTTTGCGCGAAATTTATTTGTGAGTGATCAAAGAAAGCAGCAAATGATGTGAACAATATTTCTGAACTGAAGAAATCGTCGAAAGAGCAGATTGTAAATGCAAAAGGTGAGAGATTGTGATCTATTTATATAAGTGTAATCTAATGCAAATGTAGAAATGTAAACGGTTACTTAAAATAAAATGTTGGTTAACAAAATGTGCTACTTAATAGTTTGTTGATCGGTTACAATCGCGTGTATCCTACAGTTACAGTCGCATGTCGGGTACAATCACATGTACTTTTCATAGAATAGTATCCATTAAATTCACCCGAAACATGATGAGGTCGACTATCCCGCTAACGGTACTTCCTTTATCACGTATTCATTTGTCTTTGTCGTCTGCAAGATCGAATCCAAAGTGGACCATGTCTCAAGATTGAACGTAATGGGCATTTCTTTCACAAGTATCCATTATACTGGGTTGCAATATCGTATGTACTATACCACTCACAAGGCCACATTCAATTTCTAGTCTCCCCATTGATCACAAGCGACACTACTTTACTTGGGTACAAGGAACACGCAACGTCCAGAGCGAGAAACATTACCATCTTTTGTTATCAAGGCGCAAAGCTTTGGGGTTCTTATACATATTTACAATATGTAAAATGAATAATATTATTTAAACATAATTTGAAATTTTGGAAGGTTAAGCATTTTTTAAATCACAAGTTTGTAATTTGAGATTAGTTTAAGTGATCGATTCCACATTTTAATGGTATCAATTCCATTTTTACATGTCTTTATCGTTGGCGGTTCCGACATTAAACATTAAATCCAGTTGTGTTACGTCTCCTCTCTTCCGTATTTTACGCACCCGTCACGTTTCTCCGCCCCTTCGTCTGGGCTCGGTCTCTACCTTATTTGCTCAAGGCTGATTAGCGTCATCTTTCATTCAGTAGTCGGCGGCACCCGAGAGCTTCGGCGCGCGGGCGAGAGGCACACGTGGCGCCCATCTTTCCTCTTCCCTTTTCTTCCCCCAAAGCTCTCCCGGCGGCCTCCGCTCCGCGCCTGACTTAGCGCGCCCGCTCTCGCCGGCGGCACGGGCGCCGATACCTCCATACAGGCTCAAGCGCTCTCCTCGCCCCCCCGCGCCCTCCCCCCGCCCTCGCCCGCCGGCACCTCGCCCCCGCCCCTCCCGCCCCCCCCCTCCCCGCCCCGCCCCCCCGCCTCCCCCCTCCCCCCCCCACCTACCTCTCCCGCCCCCCGGCTTCCCCCGCCGGCCCTCCCCCGCCCCCCCCCCCTCCCCCCCCCCCTCGCCCGCCCTCCCCCCCCCCCCCCACCCCCGCCCGCCCCCCGCCTCCACCCGCTCCGCCCTACTTCCGCCCCCCCCTCCGCCACCGTCCGCCCCCACCTCCGCCCCCCACCTCCACCCCGCCCCCTCCTCGGCCTTCCTACCTCTCGCCCCCCACCTTCCCACCTCCGCCCCCACCCTGCCGCCACCGCACCTCCGCCCCCAACCCTCCGCCCCCAACTCCGCCCCCACCGTCCGCCCCCACCTCCGCCCCGCCTCCGGCCCCGCCTCCGCCCCCGCCTTCCGCCCCTCGCCTCTCGCCCCGCCCCCATCTGCCACCCGCGCCCCACCTCTCCGCCTCGTCCCGCCTCAGCTCCCCTCCAGCCCCATCCCTCAGCTCATCCTGGCCTTCCGCCCCCTCCCCCGCCATCCGCCCCCTCCCCGCCTCCGCTCAGGCCCGCTTCCGCCCCGCCAGCTGCCGCCTTGGCCTGCCTTGCGTGGGTCCGCTCGTTCAGGACGCCGCCCCGCCCCCTCGAGGGCTCCTTCGGCGGTGCTTATGAATCAATATTCAGCGCATTCCGCGGGGTTCACTTGATCTCAATACAATGGGGCGGCTTACTTCCAGTCCCGCACGTAGCGCTGGCGCTACCCGGCGATGGGAAGGTGTGGCGGAGCTGATCTCATTTTGGAAGGCCGCGATGGTGTTTGGGTAAGGAGAGGGAGGTCGTCGATGATGGCCGTGGTGGTGACGGCAATGTTCATGGAATTGGTTGCTATTAATGGTTAAAAGCAAGAATGATTCCTGATTCGTATTCGAAGAAACGATTCGTGGAAAGGGCTTGGAAGAGTGATTCATATTCAAACGTCGGTGACTCATCGGCAGCTCGGAGGTCCAGGTGCAGAACTGGCGTGGCAAGTGGAAGGTGACCGCGGAAGGAGTAGAACATAGCCAGACATGGGTTGTGAGGGAGGAGGGGAGTGACGAAAAGAGCGATGTGGTTGGAACTAGTATGTGCAATAGAGTAAGTTTGTAGCTTGTTTCTGAGAAAAAGTCCATTTTTGACTTGACAACTGAATTCAAGAGAATAAAGCACATAAATACAAATATGTGGTAATAGGCAGGAGCAAATTACTTGATATATGCAAAAACTTGTGAAATAAATTTAATTTTTGTATTGCCTTAATTTATAATTATTAATTTATTTGGGGGTAAAAATTTGAACAAAATTTTGAACTGAATCTTAATTAGAAGTGTTAAATTAATATTGTTTTTTCGTAACCTCTACAATGATTTTGTTTGTGTCTTGTGATTGTACCTCAACGCAATTACCTAAATGAGGCTTACTTTTTCACTTAGTTACCGTGACCAGAAAACTATTAATAATGCAGTCTATTTCAAAGTGGTCTTCGCCGCTCAGTACACAACACTGACTTTGGGAATGATAGTCGTTGCTTTTACAGAAGCGCTTCGGAAAGAAATGGTGCCTGCGTGACGGACATAAAGAGTCGGGCGTAATGGTGGCTGTGGGAACGAGAATCGTGAATGTAAAGCAAGAGGAGATCTGCCAGTAGCACAAAACACCGGTTTAGATGACGATGCGGGAGTGTGAATAGCCAAACAAACATATTCGTACGAGAAAGTTCAAATTCAACTGGGAGTGAGATTAAAGAGTTCTGTTGGGATAGCCCACTTTTTTCGGGGGGGGGGGGGACGCGGGTAAAAGTAGATACGTTACGCAAGGAAATTCAAGATTGACGTCATAACGAATATGTGATTGAAGATGCATCATGAATAATACAATGTGGGCTTTGCAGATGATGAGCAATACTGGTTAAACGCAAAAGATAACCAGTATTCGAAAGAAAGAAAGTTAGAGGAACAACGCAGAGGCCATAGAGAATATTTTAAGAGGGAATGCGACAAACGGAATATTTTTAATAACACGAAAGACAAGAAAATTCTTTCCATGCTTGACAACCAATATCCTGTCTGCAAAGTTACTTTGACCTGTATACATTTGTATTGCACCGTGATTTCTTATGCGTTTCTTGAATTTTTACTTGAATTATTCCATTTTATCTGTTTTATTAGTCTTTATGAAATGTAGAATAAAATTATTTGGAAGGTTCAGAGAAAAAAATTCACCCTAAAAGGAACGAGGCAAGAGGAATAGGTCGCTGTGAGGCGAGTGGGGTACTGTGGAGTGATGCTAATAGGGTAGGGTAAGGTGAAGCGAGTGTAGTGCGTTGGAGCGAGGCGATTGTGGTAGGACAAGGTGAGGTGAATGGGGTAGATAGGAGTGATTCGAATGGGGTAAGGTCAAGCGAGGCGAGTGAAGTAGAGCGGAGCGAGGCGAATGGTGTAGAGCAGAGCGACGCAAATAGGAGTAGGGCGAGATGTAGAGTAAGGCGAGATGAGGTGAGTGGGGTAGGGCGGGGTGATGCGAATTGGGTGAGGTGGGGCGAGACGAATGTGTTAGGGCAAGGCGGGGTGAGGTGAGGTGGACCGGAGCGGAGAGTGGCACAGTGGGCGAGGTAGGTTGGGG
>BOPP01000012.1:11255727-11289227 GCA_017312745.1 Gryllus bimaculatus
GCGGGAGGGACGGGGGGAGGGGCGCACAATGGGAGCGGGGGAATATTGAGCAGAAGCGTTGGTCGCGACCCCTGCGCTGATCTATGGGTCTCCGCGGACCCGAGGCGACGGCGCTTCCATGCATACTGTCTCGAATTCCTTCCCCGCTCCCCCCGCCTTCACCCGCCGCGCAGCGCTGCCTGGCGCCGTCTGCCCAACATCCCGACTTCTCCAAAGAAGCGGAGGCTTGTTGGGGCCCTTACATTCTGTGGAAGAAATAGAAAGTTGTAGCTTCCGCAAGGGTCAAGGGATGCCAATGAACTTTGTCACTTGCTGTCGCGAACTTAAGGAAAATTTCTTTACGTATTGAGGGAGGTCAAATTACCTAAAATGAATTTTGTATGTAGTTATAAAAAAGATGTCGACTAAAATAAAATAAGTAGCAAGGGAAATTACGAATGAATATGAACAGTATTGGCACGCAAGACGTCATTTAATACCAATAAAGACGAGAGAAGAGCCCAAAGACGTAAAAACTGAACTATCCAACTAAATTTAATAAATTAGTAAAGAATAATAAAAATAATATTAGGAGAAATGTCACATCATAATTTGCGGTATTCAGAAATTATGTACTATTTACGTTTTGTTTATCCTTGTTGTGGAACATTAATCGTTTTGAACCGTTTGTTTGGAGACGTTTTAACGTATATTATTAACAGATGTTTTTTGAAAAGGTGTTAAAAATATTAAATACTAATATATTGTGTGTTTTCAAAAAAGGGGTGAGGAAAAATTGTGCTATTTCAACTTTTATTTTGGATTGCTTTTGTAATTCTAAGTATTGCTTTAGATAGTATGCAGGAGGTTTAATATCAATACGAGGGCATTGTTTGTTCACTGAACAAGAAAGCTGTGAATTAAATTGTAATTTTCGTAATATAATTCAAACTGTCTTTCGACAGAATAAGCAAGCGAAAATGTATCAAAAACTCACTGAATTGCTTCTCCGTTGCAAGACAGGAAAAGCGGTGAGCTTGTGAGTTGATATAAGACTCGCTTCAGCTTCCATTCGCTGTAATTAATGTTTGACGGTCCGAGGTGGTTACAAATGCTCTTTGTAGTCTAAGACTTGAGCTCAATTTTCAATTAACTGCGTGCGAGGATGACGCTGTGTTGACTTCCCAGGATGCATTGTGCTCGAGACAAATGGCAGTCGACAGCGGGTGGGTTCGTGCTTGTTCTGTTGGGTGCTTTTACCGCGGCCGTCGAACCTTCTCCCACCGATCGGCGCAATGCTTTCTACCAATGTCTGATTGCTTTCTTGAAAGAGAAATGTAAATACCCATTCAGATGACTTATTAGAGTTTTGCATTCAATTCGGTTTTAACATTTACAGTTTGTTAATGTTTTGAATAGGTCTGTGGTTTAAGTCTTCACCTACTAGCAAATTACCATTTTAAGATGAACAACAGTTTGCTGTAGAGTGAATATTACAAAGGTACTGATACTTAAAAACGTAAATATATTTGAATAAGAAATATTTTTAAAAATTACCTTTCACTATGAAATAAGGATATTACAATACTTATATCTTAAGTTGCGATTTGTGTACGTCTGAAAATGGTACTAAATTAATTGTAAAATCAGAGATTGATATTAACATAATTATAATATAATTAGAAATATTATCAATCTCATATAATGTCAGAACAGTTCTGAGATTGGTATTAACATAATATTATGTTCTGTGTTTTCACTTTGTGGCGAATTCACTAAGACATGTCCATTTTTTGTTTCAGGTGAGTGCACAATGTACTAAGCAACGGTTTCAAAATTGCAATCTTTCTGCTTTTACTGAAAACATTGGTAAGTTTTCTTACGGGTAAGAAATATTTAGTTTGATGCGATTTATTGCATGCTAGTAAAATATCACAATTTTCTTGCCAAACCAATAGTTTTGTAATTAAATGTTTGTATTGGTTTTCCTTCTCACATTTTTTTCAGAAACTACAATGTTCTGCAGTATGTACATTGAGTTATATATGTCTGTATGTAGATAATGAAAGATTTCATTATTATTTATACATACATTCTGATTCAAAATATTTATATAGGAATGGACTTAAGGAAAGGACAATTAGTTTCGGGGCACAACTTAGCTGACGAGAAGATTACAATGTAAAGAAAAATAGATAATTCACTAATAAATGAATTTACTTTGTGCATTCATGTCAAAAACGTAGGAACTATCTCTTGACGAGTGTATTAACTATATACATACATCTTCATAGAAACTGGGTACAATTTGTTTATTATTACTTACTCAAAAATGTGTATTTAATGACTGCAAACAAATAATTGTTTTATTTTATTTTTTAAGATTTCAACGCGATGAACAAAGAATAAAATCAGTAACACAGAAACTAGCTCTTGAATTCTCATTGTCCGTTGAGACAAGTTAATTAGCCGACGTCAAACAGTTGCCTCGCCGATATTCAAACCCAGTACCTGTCAGAGTACTACATGTCTCTGTCAATTTGTGAAGTGTCATGGAGATGGAACGCATGAGATTCATTGTTTCTACGATTAAAAATCATCTTGGATAGTATGCGCCGTCCATTATCCGTCACCCTTCGAACTAGTGCCACATACACACACATATGCCCACAGAGTTTGCAATTGATTTCTTCCTACATTACCTCTGGCTTCCTGTCTAGTTATCGTAGTTACTTATAAGTCCATAAATTCCGTCTATCTTGATTACTCTCTATAATTCCTCACCTATGTAAACAATTTCTAGTATATTTTTCTTTAACATTTTTACACACATTTTTCTGAATTTGTATACTTCTTCTCTTTGTATCTCTTTCTTCTCCTTCCCTTCTTCTTCTGTAAAGAACCCAACTGTTCAAGGATCAATGTTTTGCAAGAAGAATATTAATGTATCTATTATATATTAATTTTAATAGAAGTATTATTGTAATATTTCTTGCATATTTTTCTTCTTTCTTTCTTTTAATACTTCTTAAATAGTTTTATTTTAAGGAGGGTCCTATGGAAATAGAAAGAGCGTAGACATGTAATACACAGCGTGTTCGAGGTAAGGCATAAGATTTTGTTTCGGTTAAGAGTAGCTAATTAGTATAATGATGTACGAAAAAATGAAGTGATAATAACCTATTAGTTTTAGAACACACATTTTGACATCGTATGTATATGGAAGCAAGGCAACTAATTGTCATTCGAAATAATATATAAAGAAATTCTCTGCCGTGAATTGAATTGTTTACGAAATAGTTTGATAGAATAGAGTGAATAGAATAGATAGTACTATATATCAGTTATGAATGCCTTGCCTGCATTTCTCGATACCATTTAACTGAAATTTTGCTGACTCCTAAAGTTAATTTTATCAGATCCAGATGTAATTATTTTCCCTTCTTTTCATTCCTTCAGATGTGGGCCAACTTCATTGAAATCGATGACTATGACAGCAATGATTGTGTTTTAAAACCAGGATTGTGATGTGTAATTGAACGTAAGGTAGGAGCTTTTCTTCCTTGTAGATTCTAGGAAAGATTGAACGATAGCAAAACTCCCAACAGCGTTAGCATAATTGCAATGAACGAGTTTTATAAAAACGGGGAATTTTACATTAAATGCATTTTTCGAGGGTGCCGTTTTGTAATAAATGATCACGATACTGAACAAATTGCCTATTTGTGAGGTTTTTCATTAACTTCTTGTACGCATCATCCAGGAATGAGTTGGTAGCAAACAATACTTTTTCTCGAAGTTGTTGTAGGGTATCAGTCGCTCGCGATATTCACGTGTGCTCATAAAGGTAATTTTTTTTTTGTTGTTTTTCCGCCTCGCATACCACGTTCACTTCCTACCTGGGCGTCGCGGCACGCGGCGGGCTCCGTGCCCAGTATGCCCCTATTCATGCCCTCGAAAGCGGCCTGCCACCGCCCGCGCTGCCGCCGCCGTGCCAAATATACACGCGCCCCCAAGGCGTCCCGCAAGGTCCTGCTCCCGGCCCGGTCCTGCTCGGCGGGCGGGCACGGGCAAGCGACGAAGGCCCGCGGTTCAATCTCCGGTGGAGACACGCTGCGGCGACCGCGGCCGACTCCTGGGGTTCGCTTTCGACACTCGGCACGCGCGCGTCGGACCTCCGAGGATTGAAATAACCGCGTGGCTCGGACTTTTCCTCGTCGCGAGCAGAGGCGGTTCGTTTCCTGCTAGATCACGCAGGGAGATGATAAGATGTTTAGAGAGGCGCTCAAGGTTGTTGCGCAGCTAGTGCGCATTCTGGAATACTTACTTTGCTGTCACTTTAAATTTCATTATATCACCCAACTTTGCCATTCTGTCATTACTCTAAGTCGCTATTGCCTCTTCATGACTGGTGTTGTGGATGGCCTCAGCGGCGGAGAGAGATACAGCACTGTTTAGAAAGTCAGCGGGAATGAGCTGAAATCGAATTACATTATCACATCTAGATAAAGATTTCTTTAGTTTAGATTCGATGTTCATTCAGTGTGCTAACTGCAATGAACAGCATTAACAGTTCTAAAATAGTCAATCGTCTATATTTAAAAAAGTTGACTAAATATTTATTGCGATGAAGTAAAATGTCAATTTGGAACTAACTACAAACTATTTTAGACTTTTTAAATTTCTTGAAATAAACTATTTTTGTTTCCACTATCTTTTTTAAACGTAGAACCTTCAAGAGAAAAATATCACATAAAGTAGCGGCTAGTGAAATCCAACTAGTTGAAATTATTTAGTTTAACTTTCATAATTCTTCAGAAGTAGCGTTTTAAAAATTGAAATAAGTGGTACATTGCACCTATGTAATTAGATAATTCTCGATATCAAACAATTTTAGTTATTTTCTTCCATTATATTAAAACAAAATACACTGTTGTTGAAAATTGTATATTAATTATACTCCACATTTAGAGTAATATAATTTAAATTAGTTAGTTTAATTAATAAGTTTCAGATCAGAAGATTCGTGTTGAAAAGATAAATGAGGTCGCAAAAATGTTATTTTCAGCGAAATGTTATTCAGTCTTTTAATTGAAAAATGTAATAGAGAAATCTATAATAAACCTAATTGTGTTCTAAACAAATAAAAATTAGATCTAATAGGTAGGGTAATCGAATTGGTACGGTAATTAATTTTTCCTCCGCGAAAACTAATATTTCTGTGCTTTAGTAACACATCACACTTTTTTTGCCATTATTGCATGCAGTAGTATTATTTCCTGTTAAATTGAGATTAAAATATTGAAATGTATTATTGGTTTTCAGGGTTTTATAAGGTATGGAACTGAGTCCTTACCCGTGAAATATTTCAATATATTTTACGAGCCATAACCCACGTCTATGCAAACGAGCATTGAGAATTACCTTCTCATTTCGACATTTCTCGCGATTCGTTAAAAGTTTAAATCGGGAGCTGGCATTGTTTTTGTTATTAAACACCAGTCTAATCCGATAGTAAGTGAATGTGGAGTTGAGTGGTGAGGGAGGTCGGGAAATCAATGAATTTCATTCACTGTCGTCTAACACTCTTGTCAGTACGAGCGTTCGGTTCCATTCAGGGAAGTTTATTTTGTGCCGGGTTCATTGTCAGAAGTTGGCTTCTCACTTTTCTGATTGAATCGGTCACTTTAAACACCGCAACCCCGTGCATAATCTAAACAGTTCGAAAGTAATCCTATTTTGCGAGGGCAAAAACAAAGCGCTTTTTGTGAATGATCCAGCGTTTTCAATTGTTTTGTAAATTGATTTTTGTTTTGTTGTCATTGTTTGGGATTATTAAGCTATTGACGCAGAAGATTGTGTGGCTACGCGTATTGTAAATCGTACACCCTACGGATATTTTGGCTCCGACACAAAACCATTTCCGAGGTTTTTAAAAAAAAATCGTTGGTAAAAGAATATACTAACTCGAATATTTAACGCCTTTCCGCTTTTGATTGTGAATGTTTCTGTTTAAAGGTGATACTTGATAATGTAATGGATTGATTTTATTGAACGAGTTTTCGTAAATGAAATAAAAGAATTTTAAAATTCATCCGTTTGTGACAGTTTTTAGAGCTTACATTAATACTTTAAAAATATCATGTCTTTAATGTGGCATTAAATTCCATGAAGTAATAACATCCCTTTCATCATGAAACAATATATATTATTTTTCACCGTTTTACCCTCTAAACAGCCATGAATTTCATTTAGTTGATTGCTTCGTACAAGAACTTAAACAAATTATGTATTTTATTATGGAATTTTGTAATGAAAATTGTACATTACCAATTATTTAGTAATTAAACAAATAGATTTTTTCACAATGAAAACACGCTTTTAAAACGTTTTATTTATATAGCTTAAAAATGTAAAAGGAAAAAATATTTGTTGTGTGGGATGTGCCAGAAATTAGTACAGAACATCTCCAATAAATTGACAAAATTAGGGATGGTATGAAAAACAAAATCATAAAAGTTGTAGTAAAACTGAATTTCACAAGTTAATTTGGATTTCATTTAGCTCCGATACCAGCTTGCGCTAGGAACTTACGATAACCAAATTGCCTCCAACGCTAGTCTTTGTGACAAGATTAACAAGTTGTCACTCACCAGAACGCGAACCGAAAAAATACGCATAACCTTGCTGTATTCTAACCTTAGATTAGATCAGACATCGGAGGAACCTCTCGTTTCGTGGGATTAATATAGGATGACTGAAAAAATAGAAAAAGTATCAAAAAATTAAATAAAGATTCAAAAATATGTTTGAAAACATATTCCATCGGTTCGGATTTATGAACATCTAAAAATTATGAGAGTACCCTATACAAAGTCTGAAATTTCTTACTTGGTAGTCTATGGATCGCCTTATTTGGAACAATTTTATTTAGGCCGAAATAAACAAATCTTTTTCTAGAGCCAACAGGCGGAATTATATAAGTTTATTATATTAGTTTGACCATACGATTCTTCATTCATGTAGTAATAAAAGCCTTCATTCATGTAGTAATTACAGTCATCCTTGTTTGAACGTAACCTCCGCCTATAGCTGCTTTCCGCACCAGAGAATACACGGTAGGTCCTACTCGTGCTGCGCCGACCTTCTGGTTGTATTTACAAACGATTTCCAAGAAACGCACTATTTGTGTCGGAAAATGTGTTAGTGGAGCAAGTGTGGTTGGAAACTTCTTGTTAATTCACTAGCTGCTTTAATTTTATTTAACCCTATGATTCGTATGCAGGGATTCCGAGTCCTCGACGTCTTTTTATTACGCTCTTTTACTCTGCACGGCTGCGTTTCTGAGAGATTGCCCTTCGTGAAATAATATTTCTCCTATCTTTCTAAATTCATTTTTGTTTGTGGCACTACTAAAATTCTCATAAGTTATATAGATGGCTCCTGAAATTTGATTCTGGTTAATGCGTATGCAGTTATTTTAAGGCCCTATTAAAAGTTATGTAAATAAATAATAATTTGTTTAACATTAAGAGTTGACATTTATTGATATTATCAAGAAGTGAAATTACTAAGAGTAAAAAGCATTTTATGCCCCTTTTTTGAGAGCGAATTGCCCAGGGCCTTCGAGGCCTTTCATATGTATTCATGTAGTTTTTCGAATCCATGCATCTGGAAGTACAATGACATTTACGACTGATTATTTTAAAATCGAGTTAAATTTATTTACTGCAGTAGGATTGGTACAGTTATTCTAGGCAAATATTAGAACAGTTATAATTAGAATTTCTGCGATTTTCCCTTGTAGTTGAAAGTACACTAAACCTGTCTCGGTAAGAGTCATAAATTACTTTCCATTCCAACAATCTAAGTCTTTTTTGATACAATTATATCCAATGTTGTTATTTTATTTTTCCGAGATACAGCTTTCCTGGTTACTGCAGTTACGAAAATTGTCATCATCTCTCCTTCGAGTGGCAGGATTGTCCCGAAGCTGTAGCGTGGAATCCTAGACGCAATCCTACAACGCGTCCCCGCGGTCATTGCATTATGACCCCTCCCTTCCCCTCCTCATCCCCTCCACCGCTCCCAATCAAAGCACTGCGCTCGAGCTGCCGCTGTCCGTGCGTGCGTCCGTTCGCTTGCAGTGCGGATGGCTCCAAACTCAGGGCGATGTCAATTTTAGAAGGATTCGGGGCGACGTGCCAAGTTGGCCCTCCGCGGCCTCCGCCGCCCAGAATACCTCGCCACCGCCGGAGCCGCCAAACATCTCCGGAGGAAAGACACTCCGCCGCCTTCGCGCCACCCCGCCGGTGACACGCTTGCACCACCACTACCACCTCCCCCGCCGCTCTTGGATCTTTCCTGCCTTTCTGCGTATCTCCCGATTGACCTGCCCTGTTTCCCGCCGCACCTTCCCCACAGCCCGAGACACCTTTATCACCTGCTTCTACTTTCCTACCTCTCGCGGCATCTTCCACCAATTTCTCCGCGCTTCCCCCTCCCCCTTCACACAGCACCTACCCCACTGCCAACGTATCGTCCTCTAACTCACACCCTACCTTCCCTGATTTCTTCGGTACCTTCCCCATTCCCGCTATTCTCCTCCTACCTCACACCGCATTTTCCATCCTTTCCTCTGCACTTTCCCACCTCCCGCCTCACCTTCCCCACCTCCCGCTTCTTCTTCCCCACCCATGTTGCCCGCTCCCAGCCGCGGGCACCGCCCCCGCAGCCCCTGCCGTCGCCGCCGCCGCCGCCGCAACCGCCGCGTGCCCGACAGCTTTGCTGCAGCGTGACAGCGCGGCTCGTGTTACAGGATGCACTGATGGATCGGACGCCGCCCGCTCATATATAGACGCTCCGCGCTACGCGGAGACCCAACACGCTTGCTCCGCTCGTCGGCGGAGGTTGAGGCTGTCATGGAGCGCTTTGTGGAGTGCGGGCTGCAAGAGTATTCCGCCCAAAGATCAATTTTGTTGCCGTGTACCTTACACACTTGTCAAAGGTGGCCGGGTTACGATGATTTGCGATCTGCGATCCGCACGATATTAATCCGAGAAGTGCGCTGTACTCTTATAATGACTGTTAAATTTCAAATCAATTAACTGTTGTTGTAAAGATCAGAATATTTGTTATTCAAATTCGGAATTAGTAGCTTAGCTCTCGCTGTTCTTCTTCTTCTTCTTCTTCTTCTTCTTCTTCTTCTTATCACTATTATTATTATTATTATTATTATTATTATTATTAAGTTAGCATACCTATAAAATATTCGTATGTATTACAGCTACATAGTATACAATTTTAAAAAATCACAAGCAAAAGTAGGCATTAGAAAGACTGGTTTTAACATTTATTTTTCCCAATAAATATTCGAATCGGTAACGCATTGTTCCATCTCTGTCGATCACTACTAACAAATTACATTGAACCTGTTCTGTGCTGACACAATTTCACTCACTTAGGACGAGTCGCTCCTTCTTTATTTTCGGAACTTAAAGGCTTTCAGCACTTCCCGACCGTTCGCGCCCCAAATGCTGCCACTAAACACTTCACAAAGTCGGTTAGGGCGAGCTCGCGCTCTCAGCGCATACCTTGCCGTGTGAGTTTGTAAATCGTGCGTAAAGGGCAGCAGGAGTCGAGATGCGAGCCACACCCAGCCATGCCGGACGCTGCCCTGTTGCCAGCTGCTGTTCGGGCGACCTCGTTCCTCCTGGGCGGGGGTGGAAGTGTGCTTTTGACAATTTTGTTCCGTTATTTTACATTTAATGTGAAACGGATGTTTCTGTAAAATTGGTAACGCTCCACGAGCAATGCATGGTTTGAAGTTTAGTATTAGTATTTCGAATTTCACGCTAAAACTTTGTGTAATGTGTATCGTTGTAGAGAAAAAGTTTTATAAACTTTAAGTTTGAATTACGGTGTCATTATGAATAATATTTGACATATGAAACATATCTAAAGATAAAATATGAAATTGCAACATTTATTATTTTACGTTATGTTACCCATTTCATTACAAGTAAAAAATTAGGAATTCTAAGAAAGAGAAACAAGATTGAAGAGTATCACGAGTATGTGAAGATGATTTCACAGTGACAATGAACGTACTGGGAATGAGAGAAAAGGATTAATTAGGAGATGAAGGAAGGAGGTTGAAATGGAGCAACGAGGAGCTAGAATAGAAAATAAATTTAGTGCCACTGTTGGTGTTCAAACGCCTCCTTTGGTAGACGTAAACATGTGCAACGCGGTCGCCTGCGGGGCAGAGAAAAGTGAGCTGTGTTCTCTGCTGTCTGTGCCTGAATCAGCCGCCGCGGCGGTGGTGGCGGGGACGGCAACCACGGCATGGGCGGGGCTTCATGTCAGCGTGGCGGGGACAAGGACATGGGAAGAGGCTGAGGCGGTGACAACGGCGATGGCGATGGCTGTAGAAGTAACAGTGCTGGTGGAGTTAGCCGCAGAAAAGCTGGCGGCGATGTGGTGACGTAGACAGCGGTGGCGGTAATCTTAGCAATGGCGTTGGGGTCGATAGCGGCGGAGGCGGTGACTGCTGGTGTGCAGTGGAAGAGGTGGAGGAGGCTACGGCAGAGGTGACGGCAAAGGAATGGTGGATATGGTGGCGGTGGCGCGGGGAACCCGCCTTCTCTGCCGCCTGCCAAGAATTGTGTCAACTTCCGGACGGTGTCTGCGTGTGTTTGTTTGTGGGCGCCTCTAGTTGCCCAGCAGACAGTCTCTTTTTAGGGGGTCGATATAATTCTCCTTTTAATGAATGCCTGTTAGGAGTCCGCTATTCGTTCGTGTGAATGTTGGTGTGTTTTATTAATGTTTATTTTGACTTCAGAAGAGAAATTAGGATGTGGATAAAAAAGTATTTAGGAATGAGAATTTCTTCGAAGGAAATGTATTTTTTAATATATTACGTTGATGAAGGAATCAGATACGAACAAATCAATTCATGTATGTTTCAGAAATTATTGTATTCTTTACTATCTTTTATACTCAGTAATGTTAGTGGATAGGCTCTGTTTTAAAAAGGCAATTTAAACATTTTTGTAAGCAACTTGGTGCGTTTCGTCAGCGTGATCACAATTGTTAATAAATCATGTGTAATTATAATACATATAATACATTAATATACTCTTCTATATTTAATAGAAATTATAAATTAAAATATTGTAAAATGTTACCACTCTATCACCTATCCCATATCACTAATATAAGACGGGCGACATATCAGGCCTAAAAAACAGTTCAAAGATATGGTCGTCTTGGTAGCTCAGGAACTGGGAGTAAACTAAGAGATACGTTCGGTTCCCAGGCCGCGTGACATTTCTTTGAACAATTTGAATAGTTAAAATGTGCTTAGTAATGAATTTGTAAAATGTAAATAATTGCCGCCCCTTAACTACAGTATGTGGGGACGATTTTTTACTATTCTTACATAGGTAGTACATAGCCATGAATGGTTTTTCAAGTTTAGTGCGCTAATTATAAAATTTCTCATCCACGTTTCACGTCATTTACAAACTCATTTCGTAAGGCACAGAGAAACAATAATACTTCAATGAAATTAAGATAAATGATTCCAAAAGTCAAAGGAAAAAAAATATCCAGAAACTGAAAATCTTAGTTTCGTTAATGATAAGCATGTTTTTAGTAGCCGTCGTGACCGACTGACACATTGCCACCGCTGCCTGATCACACGCAGATGTTTCCCATCCACCTGATCCCCTCGTTGCGACAGAGTCGCGTCTGCTTTTCTTGTGTTCGTCCGTTTATGTTGGCTCCCTCCGCCGCCCTCGCCCGTAGCAACGATTGAGCAAGGCGCCATCGCGGGGCAGGCGACGTGTTTATTCAGGGAGTTATGACTCCAATGTGTCGCGTGCAGATGGCGCGGGAATAAAAACGTCAGACGTCATTCCGCCGCGGGCGCGGGTGCAGTAGGCGCAGGCGTATAATGAACAAAATTGCCGCCTGCTCCGCAGCCGATAAATCGGAGCTGTAAATTAAACGACGCACGACCCTACTGCGTGGCGGTGCGAGAGGGTGCGTGGCGGTACCTTTATCCTGCTTCACTTCATCGTCTTCTCTTTTCTTTCCTCTTCTTGTGTCTCTTCTCGTTTCTCTTATTTCTCTCTGCCTTTTTATTTGTTGCTGCGTTTCAAATTCCTACTTAAATGTACTACGAAATGAAGATGATGATGTAGAATATATTTCTCTCTCTTCTGTCTCTTTCTCTCTCTCTCTCTCTCATCTCTTTTTCTCTTTCTCCTCACTCTCTGTCTCTCTCTCGACGATTCAGCACCACTGTAGTATACTAATTACTTTGTGTACCTCCTCATTTCTTTCATTTCCCGTTTCCCGTATTTTTTTTCTTTGTCTTGGGCCGAATTTCAACTTATTATGTCTTTTATTATTTCATATGATCTACTAGTGTTTTAAAAAATATTGATATACTTATTTCTTTTTCTATGAATGTTCTTTCCTTCATTTGTCTTCATGTATTTCCTCTCATGACCTTTGTTCTTTATATTCGTGTATATCGTTCTATTTTTCTTACCATTTCGTCTCCACCTGTCGTCTGTCAACCTGTCGGCTTGTTTTTCTAACACCTCAGGGTATGCAGTTCTTTTTATCTCTTTTAGCGCGCCATCTGCATCATTCTTGAGACTGCAAAGTCTGCAGCACCGTTGCACACACATAGCTTTAGTATCTTCTCTCTCTGTGTCTTTGCCTCTGTCTTTTTCTCTCTGTCATTCTCTCTGCGTCATTATCTCTCTTTCTTTCTTTCTCTCTCTCTACGTCTCTCCCTGTCTTGGTCTCTCTCTTTCTCTCTCTCTTTCTCTCCCTCTCTCTCTCCCTCTCTCCCTCTTTCTCTCCCTCTCTCTCTCTCTCATTCAATTCCTCTTTCGGTTTCGCTGACTTCATCGATCACCAGACACCTCCAATTCAATTCCACTTCCGCCTCCATCATTCAGATACTATTTTTACCTATCTTCACTCCTACCACCACTTCCGATTTCATTATTTCATCCACTTACACCAAAATACTTGCAACAACTTGTATTTTTGTGTTCGAATTATAGACTTGCATGCCTCTAAATGCATTTTATCTTCAACTTCTTTCCCCCCACTATTTCCTGGACACTTTCACTTCCCCTCCACTTGTACTTTTATTTCCGCTCCAATAGATTCATTCGCATTTACTTCCGTCTCCACAGCTCTACTTCGTTTTCGAACTTCAATTGAATCTTCACACCCCACCTTCACTTACACATCCTTCTCCTTCTCAACATCGCCCTCTGTCACTACTGTTACTTCTTTCTTCATCGACCTTCTTTCGTCACCACTTACCTCTCCAACTCTACCTCCAAAATCCACTTTCGTTTTGACCTTCAATGGCCCATTCATGAACACCTCCATCACTATCTTACTTCCTCTTCCCCATCTACATCCACGTTCCCTTCTCCCTCCAGCTCCACTTCCACTTTCGCTTTGATTATTACATCCATCTTCACTTTCACATGTTTCATCTGCTGCCTGGCGAAAGTTCTGGAGGCTGGCTGGTCTGATCGGTAGTTTTCTATAGTTTTTCCGTTAACTATCAGGGAAATTCCAGAGCAGTGCCGTAACAATCGGGTCACGTACTGCGCACACTCTTTCGTGCCTCTCCCGTTATTACATACACACGCTACTACACACATGCGAGGAGACCGGTCGGAATCTTAGAGTTTGTGTCGCCTGGGACGGTGCTCGGCTGGGGAAGTTTCATGGAAGGGAAAACCAACTCCGCAAGTCCTGGTGTGGTAGGTTGGTGAGGGATCTTTCGTTACAGAGAGGCAGAAACTCCCCTCCCCCTCACTTGAAATAAAACATTCACCATACTAATGACCGTAGCAGTGGACGTACCCGGACGTATCAATCAATCATTTTTACCTTTACCTCTCGACCTTTACCGTCTCCACCTCCCCTTCCACTCGCTTCGAATGCACGTCCGCCTCCATTTAAAGGGAGGGGGAGCGGCGCAGCAGCGGGTGGCGTGGCTATTCTCGTCGGCGCATGCCGCGCCCGTGCGCTTTCCGGGCGATGCGTTCGCGCGCCGCTGAATAATAGAGGTGGCGGCGGCCCGCGGGTGGCCTGCGCGGCAGTGGGGGGGGGGATCTGGCGGAGCGAGCGGGGCGGGTGAGGGCGGAGCGGCGAGCGCCCGTGTTTCGACGGGCTGCTCTCTTCGCGGCCGTCGGATTAACCGACCGAGAAGGCGATGGTCATTTGGTGGAATGGAGGAGGACTGAAAAGTGGGAACGGGAGGGTTGGGACTTGGGAGAGAAATGCGAGTGAATGTGCAAGAGAGATGTGGTGACATGATAGAACACGATTATCGATTACGAAGATCTGACAAAGGACGTGATACATCTGTGTGCCGGTTAAACTAGTTCCAGTCTGCAAATAGGTGATCCATTGCTTGTAGAAGAATCAACAAAGTTTCTAACGTAGAATAGGGAAGAACGATTGTAAGTGACAATACGTCACAAAGGAGTCGTTCACACCAAATTCTGAACTTACGAAATAGTTGAGGACTGGTAGAAATAATAGATGTTCCGAGTAGAAATGTGACATCGATAACTTTCATATCATTGATGATCTGACAATAAACAATATTGTTGTTTTATGAAAACATTGTATGAAACTTTGTGTAAAAACATTGTATTTCCATAAAAACATGTGGTATTTTAATGTCATTGTGTCGAAGTTGATGTTCGATGTTTTGTGTTTGATGTTTTTTAGCTTTTCTATGCTTTGTTACTGATAAAAAAATTACCACAATCACAATTGCGTGAAAGTTAAAAATATGAAATAATAACTGATGTCTGTTTACTCTGTGTTCGAACCAAACAAGCGTAGTCTCCGCTTCATATTCCTCGACAAGATGATCCTGATGTTCAGGAATTTACTTCGTTTTTACTTCTATTTCTCACTTAGAGAGGCGTTTTTCAACTGCTTTCATTCAAATTTTAATTCTAAATTAAATGTACACAGACACTGTCAGATTAAATTTTGTTGGGTACATTTTCAATGTTAGAGGTTATTAAACAAGTTTAAGAACATCCATGGTTTTTCGTAGATGTATTGTATTTCTACCATGAGTGTTTTAATTCTGAACACTGATGTTTTGTTATCGCTGTCGCATTACTAGTTCTGAGCACTAGCTTAAAAATTCTATGGTTTTTGGTTGACCAATTGTTACAATCGAGGTTTTAATTTTGAACATCGATGTTTTGTTATCGCTGTCGCATTACTAGTTCTGAGCACCAGCTTAAAAACACCGATGGTTTTTGGTCGACGTATTGTTACAATCCAGGTTTCAATTTCGAACATAGATGTTTTGTTACCGCTGTCGCGTCACTGGTTCTGAGCAGCAAAGCTGTTGCTGGTTGACCAAAGGGACAAGTTGGGTAACGTCAGCAATGGTGTGGCGGGGGCGGTGGTAATTGCCCTGGATGTCGAGAAGGCTTCCCGTGGACGTGCGCCGTATGCGCGATGCGGCGGCCGCGCCGGGGGAAGTCGGAGCTTCTGGGAAAACGGCTGACGGGAGTGGGCGGGGACCAGGGCAGATCGGATACAGGCGCGGGCAGTGGCCGGCGTGACGGCGCGGACGGCGGGGGAGAGTGCTGCGAAGCGGTCGAAGACGGCCGAGCGAGAAACCGACGGAGAAGAGATGGTGGTGGCAGACGGGTCGGTGGGATGGTTGGTGTTGGCATGATAAAGAGCGGATCGACGCTT
Source organism: Gryllus bimaculatus (assembly GCA_017312745.1). Lineage (NCBI taxonomy): Eukaryota > Metazoa > Arthropoda > Insecta > Orthoptera > Gryllidae > Gryllus > Gryllus bimaculatus. Next base: position 11,271,490 of record BOPP01000012.1, read on the forward strand.
GGAGAAAGCAGCGGCGGTTGCTTAGGGATTTGACGTATTGAACTGCAGGTGGTGTTTGAATTGTGGATGTGAGAAAATAATAGCACATGATGACCAAGCTGTCACAATTAGGGACAGTGAATGCAAGTAGCCGTGTCGAGTTGGAATGTTAAAAACAGTGAGAAGGGAATAGCTGCCTACGAAGTAGATAACAGCAATTACAAGGTAAGCTGGAATATGAATACAAAAGTAGTGGATTCTAGTTCTGGGGAGTGGTATAAGTAAGGCAGTGATAACAGATGGCTTTCCAAAACTCCCAAACAGAAACTATCCCATACCTTCCAATATAAATTATATTAAATGACGGCTAATAACTACTCGAGCGCCTCATGCACTCAAATATTCTAATAAAAATATTAATTCTTTACCCACATCAACATTTATACAACTTTCAATGAAATTAGTCAATTAAAAATCTTTCTGCCTAGTTAATGGCTGTCTGGTGAAGAAATATTTTTACTTGCAATTCTCCCGCAAGTTTCCTAGATCATATGGAACGAGGCGTTATATGGAGTTATGCGAGAATAAATGGAGATACATCCTATCTCCATTTATATGACATTATCGGCTGCACTAGCTCAGAAGAAACTGTAATACATCTGTAGCATCATTTTCCTGCAGATCTTGGTGTTCAAGTGTTGATGGTGTCACCTTTATGAAACTAGCTGGATCGAATTCACTCACTCTCTGGAAGGGAATTTCAGCAGCCAACTTCTCTGATCGGTAGTTTCACGTGTTTTTTTTCTGATCAGAGCCAGGCAAATGCCTGAACAGAACCATAAGAAAAGGACAGTGTATCCCCCGCGATCTTTCTTTTATCATACTTGTCACTTCTTCTCCACTCACCCACGCTATTTTACCGTGCACTCCTCTATTGCATACGTCAGGAGAACAGTCGGGAACTTAGAGAATTTTCCGTCTGGGGCGGTACGCTGCTTGGGGAGAGAGTTGGAGAAAGAAAACCCTACAAGTCGACACGTAAGAAGGCAGGTTCTTTCTTTTCAGCGGGGAGAAACTTGGCCATCTCCTTGGATACGATATATTTACGCTCCTTATGATCTAAGTGAATGAAGAGTTAAAAATCAAAACACAAAAATGCAAAGAGAGTATCACACTTAAGGTATTATGTAACTGACATTTACTCTGCTGTAACAATCCTCCAACTGATTATACCAGTCGATCCCTAGAATCTCGTGGCTAATTATAGACCCGATCGAGCTACCTACCTAGTGTCGAAAATGCGCAATCAATGACAGTCGAAACCAAACAGACCTACGAAACTTCACACACACACACACACACACACACGCTCGCTCGCACGCACGCACGCACGCACACACGCACAAACCGCCATTACCAGTAGATACTAACAAGAAATAATAAATTGCTGTCCGTATGAGCTCGAGAGGGAACAATTCGGAGAGACATCGCGAACAGAAACGTATGCCGAGCAACAGCGCAGATCGGCCGAACAGGGCCCGTCGCGGTACGCGAAGTGTCAGCGGAGCGCCATGGGCCAGGCGTCACGGGGCGGTGAGGAGGCGAGCACTAGCAAGTGACGGCGCCAGCGTCGAGGCGTCGGCGGTGGCGGCGGTGGCGACGCTGCTGTTGAATGTTCCATGAGCGCGTTCCCCCTCCACCGCGCCACCGTCTTACCTGGCGTCGCGACGCGGTCGGGAGCAGCAGCGGAGAGAGGCGGGGGAAGGGGCGAGGCGGCGCGGGGATGAGCGGTGAAGTGTGCGGTCGGGTGGAGTGGGGCGGAGTGTGGTGGGGTGTGGTGGAGAGGGTGCATGGCGGGTGCGGGCGTGGCGGAGAGATGGAGCGTGCGGAGATGTGGGCGGCGGATGGGCGTGGCGGGAAGGGGCGTGCGAAAGGGGCGTGGCGGGAGGGGATCTGGCGAGGAGTGGCGTGGCGGGGAGTGGGCTGGCGGGAGAGTGCGTGGCGGGGAGGGGGAGTGGCGGGAGGAAGAGCGTTGCGGGAGGCGTGGTGGACTGTGGGGAGGCGAGGTGCGGCGTGGCGAGCAGGGCGGGGAGGGCGTGGCGGGATGCGGCGCGACAGCCCGCAGACCAGTGTCTGCGCGGTGTGATGCTAAATGAATTACTCCTTCCTTCGCAAAGAACCGGAGGAGTCGCTAAGAATTTACGGATGAAATGCTGCGCCTCTCAGCGTTCTCGACGTGGCGTTTTCATATGTCGTGTTTCAAGCATCAAAAATTTCGTTTATTACATCGCATTTTGCCTTAAGTATTGGTAAAAAAAAATAAACCCAATCATATTCTCTTGTGTATCAAACAAGAGCATCTTAGTGGACCTTTTTTTAACATGGCAAACGAAATAAAACTCAGCCCCTGTGCTCAAAACGTGAATGATATGAAATTTTGCTATCGAGTTCCTTCACTTTCTGCTTGAGATTAAAGCAGTACGCTGAATGAATAGTGGTATGTATTCGTCCCTAAACTTTACGCTTCATCCTAAAACATCTTTCTGACGTCATCAGAGTGCGATGTGCTGCATTTGAGTGAGCTGGTATGATTAGGACCGCTTAACATACATTTTATTATCAGAAGTGTGCAATATTTTAAAACAATGTTGTATGTGGCCGACTTGATCAGTTTTTCAGAATAGATATTGATAAATTTCAAAGAAAACGGAATACATTTGCATTCTGATGAATGTTGGAATTTAAGTTGATGAAAAAAAAAATTCCTTTACATCTAAAAACTATCCCTTACTTTTGTGCCCATGTAATAATTATTTTGTGAGAAAAAATATGTTTTGAAATATTGTAATATCGACAAATTAATAGAATAGAGTGTTTGCATTATGAGTCAATTATACTCCCAAAATTTCGCAAATTACTCTAACATTGCATTCATTAATTTTTTTCATTTGTGTTCCGTTTGTGGTGTTGAATTTCGATCATACATGCGTAGTAAGAGAGAGTGTACTTTCCAAGAATCTGTGATGCGAGCTCAATTGATTAAACATTATTTAAAATCTTTTTAGTTGAGTCTGAGTACCGTAATTTACATGGATACGGCAAATACTAAAATATATTCTATTCTCCCAACCATGTCTCAACTCGTTGCTTTCATTAGGATGCTTTTGCCCCAAGAAGAGATTTTATAACTTTGCATGAAGAAAAATAAAAAAAGAAGTATTTTTAGTTATAAAGCTAATTTTCTGCAAAACAGCTATCACGATTTTGCCGCCCTTCCTAAATGCTACCAATGGAGTGTCCGAATTCGTCGTGCTGACCTTCCGAGGGAGCTGCCGTGGCTTAGCCCTGACGCCGGAGGCCTTCGCTGCGACTTGTAGCCCGTTTCTTATCTCGCGGTTATGCTAATTCAATACACACAGCCGCGGCTTTCGTGCCGGCGGGCATTTTGTAGGGTGCGGAGCGTGGTCGCATGCACTTTGGGGGCTGACGCCGTTCCAATTCTCTCCTTCGCTCGCGTGCATCTAATTCCGGTAATACCAAATCATACAGTGCGGTGCATAAGCCGTCTTGCATCACCGCCATGCAAATACAAATGCCGAGCGGAGGTTAATTCCTCGTAAACCTCCCTGCAGATGTAAACGCCGTTCGGAAGTGAGTTCGGAGTTTTGTTGACGTTCAGCGCTTGGTTTATGATTTCTTGGCGTGACAATGACACTGCATTGCAAAGGTTCTGTTCCGTTTTCGTCGGTGTTCTTTAATCCGACTGGAGGACCCGTAATGGCCTATTTGAAGAAAATTTCTTGCTTCAATGGAAGTGTTAGACGGTGATTTACGTTTCTCTCGGTTTGGCTTTTAATGATGGAGTCGTTAAAGCCTGCTAGTTAAGTTTGAAATTGTGTTTCGTGAGGAACGATTGAGAGAAGAGCAGTCATCTTCCAAGAATTTATTGAATTATCTAGCTATTAAGAGTTTATATCGAAAGCGAGACAGATATTCTACAAATGGATTTATGACATGTTATCCTTTATATCACTGTTCTTTAGAAAAAGAAATGTTCTATTATAATTTCGTCTCTCATATTATCATACATACATAAAAGCATTACCATGTGCGAAAAATGTTTGTGCAATATTCTTGTTAAAAATTATTTTGCATACTGTGATAACCTCAAACTGCGATGCCTTCTTTATGTGCAGTAGTTAAAATAATGGTTTAGGATTAATTTCTCTCTACACAAAAGCCTTACAAAACATTTTTGGAATAATTAATTATCTTAGAATTGCAAAATAACATTCGTTCTATTCAAAAGTTAAAACATGAATTGAAAAGTATAACTGAATAATACTTTCAGCGTTCACAGTAAACCTCAATAGTTTCAAATTAATTTTGAAACCACAATAACACTTGACGCTTGAAATGAGTAAGTATCTATATTAGATCAATGCGAGTGTCCACTAGGACATGGTCTCTCCTTTGCGACGGCTCTCGAAAACAGTGGGCAGTAATTTTATTAAAATCATTTTCCCTGAAACAATAGTCATAGTATTTTTACTTTATCGCTAGTACTTTCTTAACAGAAAATACTGTAATGCTGCACGAAAAAACACGACAAACAAACTAGTGTTATGATAATCTGATCCAAAAAGTGGTTAAATAGAGTTTTTTATATGTAGATAATTACTTCTTCTGACTTGTTGTGTAGTCAGAAATCACATTTTATAGGTTCTTGATATCGAAAAAAAGCTTGGCGGCAGTGACGTGTTAACGCACGGGCTCAAAGGGCTCCCAGTGTTCAAGGGGTCCCAACAGTTATTAAAAAATTATCGAATACTATTTTTTTCTAAACAATCTAAAATAAAGCTTTAAAACAGTGGTGTATGATTGAACTATACGCAAAAAATTGGCATAACGGTGTAATGTGTCGCGCGTGATTAGATAATATTTATAATATGGAGTGTTGCTGTTTGATGTGAGAATGTCATACAATAATGAGAAATTTAGTTTTTTGACACAGACAATGCGAAAATTATACACAATCCTTTTACGCCGAACGATTTTTTGAAAATTGCAGAAAATTAACGACGAAAACCTACAATGTTTACGATATAGAGTTTCTTCTTATTGAAAACTGTACTTCAAAAGTTTATCTTATACCAATATTCAACCTTTTTAACTCTAAGGACCTGAGTTCGAATCCCTTCGTGGAAAAAGATGCAGGTTTCACAAATTTTGTAGTATTATAATACTGCGTAGACGCTTCAAATAATTCGAGAAAGTATGTTCTATCGTAGCTCCACTTGTAATATTACGAATAACGCACTTCCTCTCAGTCCTTCAAGACGCCGAAGATTTATTTGTTTTTTCCCTAAATGAACGTTTGCTCGACAATGATCAGTCCGCCTTTCTTTTCATGTCGAAGAATTCTCGCTCTTTCTTTGGCTTGATTTGCTCGTTGCTGCAATTCTCTGCAAGGGCTGTGGCAAATGAGGCTCTCAGCAACATAACGTCGCTGCCATCGCTTTATGAAACAACGTGGTGGCAAGAGCAGAAGGAATTATAAAATATGCTCAGGATAGGGAGACGGTATTGCATGTGGGTTAAGAGGAAGATTGAAGAATAAACGGATATAATAATGGGTATGTGAACGAAGAATGAGGTGAAGAGAAACGAGAACCGACGGAGAGGACAGGATGGCAATGCAGAGCGGGGAACACCGAGGACAACGACAGAAACACAGACGTGATAAGCCCACATGCACTATGTGCAGCGTTGCTGCAGGACTGCTATCACAGCGACGGTAGCGATGTCATAGCAACAGATAGAACAGAAATTATTGCGATCATGAAAATGATGAAGATGACGGCGAGGGCACCATGAACGGCTAAGGTGGAGATAATGAAATTCCATATGAGGATTAAAAGGACTAAGAGAATGAAAAGAAGAGGGCGGCGAGGGCGGCGAGGGCGGCGAGGGCGGCGAGGGTGGAGAAGGCGACAAGGAGAGAGCCTCAAAAGGCAAATTGTGGCAGTGGTTGCTAGGGGCAACGGAAGCGTAAGGACGCGAGCGGTATCTTCGCGAATTCATAGGCAGCCTGCGGTCGGGGTCGTAATCTGTGCAGTTCAGCACTGCAAGAGGGGCTTGGGGCGTCTGCCAGACAAGTGTTCTCCCGAGGGTTTCACAGAGCGACAAGAGACGAGACAAGATGGAAGCGTGAATTCACGGAGGAAGAAGACGTTGGGCTAACATTGCAGCAACTTTTGGTTGGAATGGTGAGGGAATGAAATACGAATTAAGAACTTTGTCCCCTGACACTCGTGTATTTTATTTTATATGTGCGAGACGAGAGTTCGACCTAGTATTCCATAGCTAAACGTAATTGAGGTCCAGTCAATTTCATATCCATATTCTAAAATGAAAATAATATTATTTCGAATACTTCAGTGTCTCTATTAATAGGCGAACACGTAAAAATATTTTGTCATCAAACGCTCGTTGAAATACGAAACCCAAGCAAACTTGTGTCGTTTCTTTGTTTTACATTTTATAATATATAATTTGATGGGTATGTAAGATCAATCCTGTAGACATAATTTTTCTATTCCTGAATTTTATACTCGGTTTCAAAATACACGGATCGGTCAGCACATTATTGCGTATGTGTAGATCGAAATCACTGTCAGCCGGATGCTGATGTCTACAGAAATGATAAATAGCGTCGTGATTAAGATTGAAAGAATGCCTTTATTTTCAGTTACACAATTATAATGCTCGTATATTGCAAGTAGCATGAAAATGGAGGTAAACAGCTCAGGTTAATTCAAGTGAACAATATATATCTTGCGGTATATTCAAAATGCAAGAGATATAGAGGTATATAAAATATACGAAATAGAGGTTAATAGAGTTTATATTGGCCCTTCTGAGGTATTTTTATTCAGTATCACTCAAAACGTGTCGTTGAAAAAGAACTCGTTGTTCATCATGAAAAAAAAACACAAGGTAAGTTGAATGTACTTTACCGACCCTGTTCATATTTTTTGAAATGAGGCTGGATAAAAAGAAGTGGGTCGAACGTCCTTCAACATGATCGCCTGGTTTAGTTTCTTTTACTCGCATCCCAGTTCGGGATCTCTCGTCTACGCCACCTCATCTCTTCCCGACGTGCACATGACTTCATTCTCCCCGCAACATCGAGTCGAGATCGCTATGGCGCCCACCTGCCCTGGTCGCGCTTGTTCAAGGAACACCCCACCCCATCACCCACCCATCTAATTCTCGCGTCGTGGGTGCAGCGAGATTGGTTTCGCCAAAAACCAACGCGAGTGGAGGGGCAATGCCGCTCTTGAAAGGATGGGACGCGCTGAGATAGCAACTCTCGAGTTGTAGTGTTGGTGGCGGACGCAATATACAGTTTGTGTGAAGTTTACGCTGCAAAAATAAGGGCGTCGATGAAAATAGGAAGATTGCGTTTTCTTGGAAATAGTAAAACCAGTGCTATCAAAAGTACAGTATATACGTCGCAAATTCTGTCCTTATAAATTGGAATCTTCTGTGGACTTACTTACTCTTTATTTTCATTTTGTTATATGTGACTATGGTCGTTTCTATGTTCTTTTTACTTCTTCACTTGCATGTCATTCGTTTGTTTCGTTCTAATAATAAATTCCGCGTATGATCTCTGACATTAAATTTCGTTCCAACACATTTTTCCTATCTTGTTTTTAAACTAGTTTTTCTTTCCATACATATTTGATTGTAAAAAATTAATTTTATTCACCGTTTTTTCATGAGAAATGCGATATTATATTAGTTCGTGTTTCGTAATAAATTATAAACTATTTGTTCACTAAAAATACTTAGAATTTAAAAGAGGTTGTAATGAAGTTTTGTTTTAATTGATGATTGAAATTAATTACAAATTAAACATATTAAACGCAACATTAAATACATCCTTTGATTGCATATCGCATTGTTCTAACTGCAAGCTAAAATATACTCCCTAGCACGAAAGAGAATATTTTACGGCAATGCTTGTGAATTTGTGATACGGTTAACCTTTACAAAAGTTCGTGTGGTTGGCGAAGTGTATTTTTCAAGTCCACAGAAAACACGAAAAGTGGAACAATAATAAATTGTTTTAGAAGTCATACATGGGAATTCTCGGTCTCACTCAAATCTCTCTTGCAAAATTAATTTCTCACACAATGAAATAGACTGAAATATAATATTTGAAGACGAGCGAGCTTCTAAAATCAGCTTATCTAGAAAATGAAATCGTTGACGTGGGTGAAAAATACGCAATTTCATCGTCAATGGTTTTACAGTTCGTACTCTGCATTAATCTGTAGTATGTTTTACTCTGTATTTTGTCTTCATGTTGTAATAATTCTCTTACAATAAATATGTAACAAACACTGGGATTCAAAAACACAGTATTTAAATATGAATTGTTTTCACAATGCAGATTATAAGGGAAGGCCTACAGTTTAATGATATTTTTGTATTTTTATCTCTTAGCAATTATTGCAGTTTTGTACTATAAAAAATCCGAAAATAGATAATAATATTGCTTAAGGTGTCCCCGAAAAAACAATTGCGGCACCTTTTAGAACAATGGATGACATTGATGAAAAACAAAAAAGGAAATTCGATTCTTTGCTTCTTGTATTAGGTTTCTCTCCAGTATTCTCGTCGAACTTGCTGTGATTTGGGACTTGATCATAGGCGCGGTTAAAAACTACGCATTGAATGATTTGTGTTGGTGAACTGGCATTGTACACGGACATCGAATAAACTTGTAATGAACCTTATTTCGAGTGTTGTTAATTAATCCCGGCTCTCGCTCAGGCGTGCGTGGGGGGGGGGTGAGCCTGGATTGCAGCGTGGCAGGGCAACGCCCACCACGACTGGCTTCGCTCTGTGCCGTCGGTAGCGGCGGTGGCCGCCGATAAAGGAAGCCATTGAAGGTCGCCGGAGCAATAAAGCGATGCGTTCTGGATTCCAGGAGGGTGAGCGAGGAAGAGTGATCGGGTGAGGACGGGAGGGACGGGGGGGAGGGGCGATCGAATGCGGGACGCGGCGCGGTGAAGCCACGCGCAGGAATCTCTAAAGAAGAGCTGCGGCGCGGGAAACCGAAGGTTTTCCCCTAAAAAAAAGAACGCTCTCGTTAGGGTTGGTTTTCTGTTATTTATTAGTGATAGGCCGATCCGGGTGACCGAGATCGCTAAGGGAGTAGTGCCCTGGCGATCTCGGGTCGAAGGATCGCGGGTCCCAGTCCCGCCTCGGGCGTGATTGTATTTGTGTTCGTCCTTTCATCCCTCATCATTACTCTATTTAGTATTCGCTACAAAAGGGCAGCAGGCCCTCGCCCTTAATGAGATCTTAGTTGACTAATAACAAAATAGTAGTAGGGTTTGATAGAGCAAATGGACCAAGTCCAACATACTGATTTTTCAGAAAATTGAAAGAAAAAATCCATTTCATGTTTAAAGAGAAAGAAAGAATCTCTTTCATGTAACAACTCTCTTCTATAATAGGCTAGATAAATACGACTGTGTTGTTTGGTTTAAAAGAAACCACCAAAATTGAACTTCGTAAGTGTGTTACTTATGGTGAGAGAATAACCCCCGCAGTTCTACATCAAACTGATTTCAGACGAAAAAAAAAGTAGATTATGATGTAGAGAAATCTTCAGGCTCGCAAGCAACCCGCAACATATATTCGTGGCATGTTCATAAAGACTAAATTTTTATTACTTGCAAGTGCCATAAGTTGTATCTTTCTTCTCATGTAGCATATAGAAACACATAATTTATAAGGACGTACATATTTTTGTTCCGTGTCTGAAATCGTGAACCAAAAATTGTATCAGGAAGAGACATATTCCTCACAGACAAACATTTGTAACAACATTCTCGTTGATGGAATTGTATTGCATTTCATATAATTAAGTGATAAACAGCAAATAATCATACGAGCTGGTTCTTCGCGTTATCGGCCGTGGATCGTTCAATACGTCCCATAATAATCTTATACTTTATTCTCGTATAGGCAATTACTAATACATAAGAATTTATATTCGTCGTCTTTAGCTTTAACACATTTGCTTCGATTGTTCTTAACGTACGGGTGACTGTAACATCCATAACGGACGTGGCTGTCAAGAGTGGCTTTTCGGTCCTGTTTGGTTACGTTCTAATCGTTCAGTATTACTTAAAATATTCAATTCCACGTGGGTATGTTCTTTGACTGCGGCAACTGCCGCGAAAGCTTATCCATTGACTGCGGCTCATGTGATCATCCCCAGCGAGTCGGGGCTCGCAGCGATGGAGGGCGTTGATAAAAGGAAGAAGGCGTGCCTCATCGATCCCGGCGGCGCTGTTTTCTTTTTCCTCGCCATAAAATCCTGATCGTTTTGGAACGCTGCCCCCCTTCCCCCCTCCCGACAATCCCTCTGCTTGCCTCTGCAGCCGCCACAGACTCTGGAGACCTGACGGGCGCACAGACGCCATGTTTTTGTGGGTGGACTCGCGGCACGGAGAACTGTGCGCGTGGAATTAAGATCATGTTAGAATAGCAACTGTGTCCTTCGATCTCCCAATTAGTATGAAAGAGACGTTATGTGCGTAAAACGTGTCACTACACAACTTTTTATTCAACTATGTAACAGGCTCCTCTTCAGGTAATACATTGACACATTGAGCATTTATATATAACATTTCATACATTTAAATATGCAGATAAAATGTAAAATAATAAAATAAAGTTGCGTGAGCAATATAGTCTAATATATGTAAAACTATATAATGGTTACATACGATATTTCAGTTTGGGATGTAATTTTTGTTGCTCTGGTAATTTTTTTCTTTGGTCTAGAAAAACATGAAATAATCAATAAGTATTATTAATATCTCTACAACTAGTTTGTATTAATCACCATGGTTTTCTCTTTACACTGACCTTTGTTATTCCCTGCGGTTGACCATTGGTTTAAATATATCCTACCTCCTAGACCGTTGTCATATTCTGAATCCAGCCACCGTAGGGTTTGAGTGGGCAATTACTGCCTTAATCAGTGCATTATGGAATCATATTTACGTTACGTTCAATGTTGGAATGATATTAAATCTTAGGATATATCTGATACAATTAAAATTAATAACTTATTTTGTAAGAACTTTAAGTTGAAAAGAGGTATTTTAATCTTAAAATATGAACTATCATTATTATATTAACAGAAATTAAAAATACCTTTATTCAAAGTTCATCAACAATACTCTTGGTAAACTTGTTTAATTTCGAAACACTCTCCGATTATTTCATTTTCAAACACACCCAATATATAATTTCATTACTATATATCCTACTTATAATAATATAATTCATTACGATCAACATTTTTTTCTGAAAACGATTTAGCAAACATTTCAGAAGTCACAAAATCCTCGTCTATTCCAATCGACGACAAATTTTGATTTACGAGATCGGCCAAAAGAGCTGATCCGCAAGGCTCGGGCTTGTCAGTTTGAAGGAAAGGAAGTTTCGGTCCACTAAGTTCCACGCACGTGATGTTCCTCTTTGCCGCGTTGCCTTTTCAACTGCCGCCCCCCGCCACCCGCACCGCTCCCCAGTTTCAACACCCTGCCTACCTCACCTCCACCGTTACCATTCCCTTTCCCACGCCCGCCGCCCCCAAATGAGTCCGCAGGCGGAGAAATGTTTATTTTCACTAAAAAATTTGGTTTAGTTTTTCGATGAAAAGGGATGCTCTACAGAAAACGTGGTTTTGCTCAAGATATGCGTTGTCATCGGAAGTCACTGATTAAAATAAAAAAGATAATGAAATGCTTTAATTGTTCAAAAGGTCAATATCCTGCTCCTACATTCTGGGATTAGCTCCTACAGATATTTATTAAAATTATATCGCTGACATATTTGCTCCACATTTAAATACACCTATAATTCACTTTAGTTACTCTATCCCCTTTCTCTACCTTTGGCTCACTCCGCACAGCAGTGGTCAACCCATCCTCATACTGAGTCATCCTATTAACGGTTCAGAAGTTCAGCTCTCACTGAAGGTCTGGAGTCAAACGATGTTGTCTGAGCATTGGATATAGGGTGTGCTTTCTAAGGGAAGTATAAATGAAAGAAGGCGAGCGAAAGTCGGCAGCACCAATGAGACAAGATAGGTAATAGGGACTCTTCCCTTTTACTCTGGCGTGTTTCTGGGCTTCTGCCTGCTCGCTTAGCAGTTGAACCCGCTGGTGAAGCGCACACTTCGCGCGAAAATTTACCGGGCGTAAGGTCCAAAGGCTTGTCCCATTTGGAGGTGAAATTGAGAGGGAAACACACACGACCTGTCCAGGAAATAGCCAAACGCATCAGTAGATTAAGCGTTGGTAACCACTGGCTTATACGACACAGGCTTTCTCTGCGTTTACCATAGCCTAGCCAAGTTGCGTTGGTGTATGGGAACTTACGTTGCGATCGCTTGCTAACTAGTTCCGAAGACCACCTCGCAAAGAGTTTTTGATATGCGACGCGCTAGCAGGTTTTCGACCGCGCACGTACCAAGCTTGCTGGGTCGGACGAATCCAGTATATATCGGACCGAAGCATCTCTTCACACCTGCGGGTTTGCCATTCGGTCAGCGGTCTCGTGTGCGCTTTCTCCTTATCCATTTCAGCAACTCGGGGCCCAAGTTGCTACCTGTACGTTAGGCGCCTGCCGTTCAGCGAGAGGCATCGCGCAGTACAGTCAATTCCTTCCTGCCAATCTCGCTCGTGTTCAACAAGAAATGAAGAGATGGCATAAACTGAAATTGTCCACTTACTCTAGACCTAAACGCTATGCGAGTGGTACCTCGCTGGATCAAGCCCACCATATTTAATAAATAAATATACTTTATGAATATGTTTTAAAATTTTTTATGTAATAATCTCATTAGTTGGTTCTCGATGTTGATGGTAGTACGAATGTCAGCTCAGATCCCGACGCTGCACTGCGAATGTCATCAAAGAAAGGAGCCAGAATAGTCTCTGTACACAGGAGGCACATAAGTTTTTGACTCCATAGACATTCTTAAAGTGATCTTGGGGATGAATCTAGTATGAGTGCTAGGTCGACAGTGCGCGGTCTAAATGTCAGAAGTATAGGCAAGGCGCTAGCTGGCAAAGCTGCAGGGGAGGCGAAGGAGGCGAGGTTGGGGTTTGAGATGAAGGCCATTAACTAGGAACCGAATCGAGGCAGAGGGGTCCGGCGAGGAGGCGGCTGGTGGGAAGGTGTGGGATGGGGCGGGGTCCTGGACTGAGAACTGGGACGCAGTTGATCAGTGGATTTCGACCGCGCAACTGCTACGGTCTAGTACGTCAGTGCAGCGCATGTTTTTTTATATCGCGGACAGGCGGCGTGATCTCATCTGGCTGTCTAAGATCGCGGCGACCACATATGGTCGGCCGTCTCACGAGGGTCTCCTTGCCCCGGCCCGCGTATCACCACCACACGGGACACGCGCCCAACCGGGACATGCTCCAACTTCCTCACCGCATGTTGTGGTAGAGCAGGCATCTGAGAGGCGTGTTGCTAGCTTGGTGAGAGAGCAGCTCAGTGTGGTAGGGAATAGGGACAAGGAATAGAAGGAAAGAATCGCGCGCGCGCGTGCCTCCGTGACCGCTTTTCCGCCCTTAAGGTTGATTTTCGCGAATTTTTCGCTTAGTGTTGATTCGGCACGGAAAACCACTGGCAAACTACCGATCGGCGCAGCCGGCCGTTAGAATTCGCCCTCCAACGACCCGCGCCAACGGATTGGGAGCGGTGATGGGGGGTGCGGGCCGCGGGAGGGCGAGCGGGACCTTGAAGGGCGAGGGGGAGGCGGTGGGGCGGCGCGCGTGAGGATGGCACGTGCGATAGCGCCCCCGCGCGGTCCCAGGAGCCACTAGCTTGTGATGCAACGGGCGCACGGCCCTCCATTAGGCGCGCGTTGCCATCGTCTTTTTCCCCGCCCCCAGGCGGCTTCCGTAACTGTAACCCGCTTGTGTCACCTACGCAGCGGAGGGGGCTCATCCGTTTTACGTGCACAGATGAGCCGCACGTGTCTGGCGTGAGGGATACAATAAAATGTAAAATTAAAAGAATTCGAATTTATAATGCCTGACTTACTTATCTTTGCACGATTTGAAGCGATGTTTTTTACCGCATGAGGAACTCCTTGTTATGTTTAATAAACAATCAGGTATTCGTTCAAGATCCGCTCATCTTTATTATAGCAGCTTGTCCTTTTCGATTGCTCCTATATTCTTTTGTCCTGTTTTTATTATATAATTGACTTAAACAAATCTATTAGATCATTTGTTTAAGGGGATAGGGACCACCACAACCTCCTCCACCCCACATTATTCATTAGTTTTTATTATTAATGAGTATAAAATTATTAGGGAGGCCTTAGAGGATAATAATATTATTATGACTGATTCCAGATGATTTAAATAAAGAAAATTTGTTCCCGTAAGAACTTTTTGTATATAGTGGATTTTCAATATAACATTAATATTCTACATAATTTAATTTTTAGGTCACACATATTATTGCAACTAATAACCTTTTTAATTCGAGGCCACAATATACAAATATTTTACCCTTCAGGTTCTCAACGAGAAATATTTATAACTAACGCGCGGTAACAACTCAGAACCTCTTTGAGCACGTTTTTTGTGCAGACACGCTAGTTCTTCAATTAATTTCCTTGGCATCCAAATTTCAAAATACATTAACTACTAATTAATACACGAAACCATCTCACGGTGCACACGCATTTCTCTTCAGAGGCACACCAATTTTCTCTGGAAGCTAATACTTTCGGCGACAACGCAAAGAACGCTGTAATGAATGGAGGACAACAATGAAGTGAACCGTCACCGCTCGAAGGAGATTCCATTTGCTTTGCAATCACAAATACGAAATTATCACGGCGACACACCGACCCCAATGGTGGCGTTTTAGGGTCTCGCTCAGTCGTATAAATAAAGCTCAAAAATGAATCGCGCTACGATACAACACTCGATCGAAGTGCCACGGCAGAATCACTACACACCAGGATCGCCCAATGTCAACGGCGGCCGCTGTATATGAGGAAGCCGTCCGCCGACCCGTAAATAACATCTGCCGGGGCGCGGAATATCAAACAAGAGCGCGCGGGGCCGCGTGGCCTCTAATCAGGGATGCAGAAGGCGGCGGCGCGGCGCAGCGCCTCGCGGGCGAGTCCGCCGGCGTTTACACCGGGCCACCTTAAATTTAGTTCCGGCGCGTACACGATGGAGCGGCGCCAAACGCCCGCCACTGACTCCTCTGGCCGCACCCGCCCAGCCCATCAGCATCACCCATTGGCATCTCCTCGCACCGCCACGCCATACCCGCTCATAGGCCCTGTATTGACCACCAGCACAACGAACGCGTTGCCGAGGCCGCTCTCCAGGCCCCTCCCGTTGCCCACCATCTCGGCCACGCAGGGCCTTCACCCGCTAGCCCCGACAAATGTTATTATATTTGATCTCGTTCTTACTTTTGTTCGTAGGTCGTCTGGTTGTGGGCTCCTTTGGCCGGCTCTGCGCTCGTTATATGCGGTACTTGATCGCCCCTGGCGTTTTTTGCCATGAAAATCGCTTCTCAAGATTAGAACTGAAATATCGAATTGCGCCACGAGGACTAATGTTGATGATGACGAAGGCAGAGATGGAAAAGTGCACCCCACAGGAAACGCGGGAAGGTAACGATGCCACGCCGACTCGGCAGCTTGTAGTACGTCAGTCCATGATTGGGCGCGGTGTGAGATTGAATCGCGCACTAGGTTCTATTATCTGAGACCTAACTTCATCCAGCCAACCGATAGCCGCCACTCTCCCCATAGCCAGGCTCTCGGTATCAGCTGGACTGCGCGACTCTTACCCCGTTCCTGCCGGCCGGTCCTCGCCCGCGCGCGCACTTCCGGCCTTGGGCCGCCGGCTGACCACCTCTCGCACCCCCCACTTTGAGGCGCACTCGGTCAGGGGGGTGCCCGCTGGTCGTAGAACAGGGGAGCAGGCTCCGGCCGCGGGCCGCGGGCGACGGTCACACGCTGCGGCAGTCATCGAGTATTTTAAGAAACGTATGGGCGGCGCGCGAGATGCGGCGCCCGCCATGATCGCTGTGCCAGCTCGCCCCGGGTGTCCCGCTCCCTCAGGCTCGATGCCCTGGCAACTCGCCGGACCGCTCTCTGCACACAGAAAGAACGGAACTCTCACAAGCGGCGCTGCAGGCCGCCCGTCCCCCCCGCCTCCCCCCCCGCGCCCGCCCCCCCCGCCCGCAGCCGCCCCCGCCCGCCCCGCGACCCTGGAATGGAATTGTTACCATGAAACGAACTGGAACGCAGTGTAGCTACAGGAGATTTAAATATTTTGGTCTCGTTAATAGGGAGGGTTTGAGATAACTTCACACGTAGTGGTCTTAAGAACGAATTGTGATTTAAAATGTCAAAGGAATTTGAAATGAATGAAAAATAATGTGCACCCACACAACAAATGATGCAGTATACTTTTTTCTGAAGGCGAAATCCCTTTTTTATGGCATAACAGTTACAATCTATTTGCGGGAAAACTCTGCTACGAATTATTTTTTTAGAACGGGTGCCGATTATAAATTAATGCCCCTACATTCACAATATTCTCACAAGATATGTAACTTTTCTGTATGCAAATTTTGTTTTAAATGTTAAATACAATGAGAAAATATGCAAGAGTATACTTAAATAACTTAAACTTATGTTTGAAGATCCCTATAGCTTCTAATCCTCCATTTTAAAATACTTGTAGTGCAAAAATTTCCAGGTATGTCTGCGTCTCTGCTTATAAGAAATATTTCACACTGATGAGTCGATGTTTTTACGGGACGCTAATTGGCTTATAGACGCGAAGGTTGTGATTACTATTACGATGGTCGAGGTAGACGAGGTACGGTTGATATTATACTTATTGATAGAGAATCACGGTATTTGTGTACGTACTTTTGTGAGCATCGGAAAATTCCAATCGTCAACGGTTTATAACCATTCTAGAGCGTGGTCAACATAGTTTTCGAAGGACTCGTTATGAAGGCGGGCGCGTTTGCAGCGGAGTGAACAATGCTGCGCATGGCCACCCATGCCCTTCCCGCAGTCGCGTCCTCCGGCGAGTGTGAAGTAAATGCGCATTGGGTCCAATCCTGCCACGGGATATGACCTAGTTAGCAGGCCATCCGTGAGGCTCACACGTCTGGGGTTCCGCAGCATTTCGCTGTACCGGCTACATCGATCTCGCCGCCCTTCCGCTTACTGGCTGCCATTTCCAGTCTTATAGCTTGGTAGGGGACGGCGGGTTGGGAGGCGGGTGTGACGGCGTAGGGGAAGACGGCGGGGGGGAACGGCGAGGGGGGACGGCGCAGGGGACGGCGAGGGGAACGGCGAAGGGGGAGAGCGGCGAGGGGACGGCGAGGGGGGCCGGCGTTGGGACGGCGCGGGGACGGGCCAGAGGCGCGGGGAACGCGGGTGAGTGGCGAGGGGGCGCGGGACCGGCGTTGGCCGCGGGGGTCCGACGGATCGGCCGGGGGACGGAGCGCGGGGGACGGCCGGGGACGGCGAGGGGATACGGCGAGGGGAAACGGCGGAGGGGAACGAGCCGAGGGAACGGCGAGGCGGGAACGGCGAGGGAACGGCGAGGGGAAACGGCGAGGGGGAACGGCGAGGGGGACGC
>BOPP01000012.1:11289252-11305425 GCA_017312745.1 Gryllus bimaculatus
GAGGGGGGCGGCGAGGGGGACGGCGAGGGGGACGGAGACGGCCAGTGAGACGGCCACGGTGACGGCCACGCGAGAGAGATACTTCCGTAGCATGAGCACAAATATAAAGCTAATGTTAATGACTAATGATGAGTACGTGGAAGTATGAAACTGCAAGCAAATCTAATTAATAAAGGAATAAAATAATGCTAATTCACTTTTTCCGTTATCGTTTTCGTAGATATCTCTCATCTTGAGCAGCAAGGTATGTGGGAAACCAAAAGACGTTTCAATGAGAAGCTAAACACATTCCACATGTCTGATCTGTAGATCTTTCAAAATGTATTCTTAACGATAATACGAAGTATTATTCGAAGTTTTATCTACTATGTTTTATTTAAGAAATTTTATCTACATTACTTAAAATATTTCTACATGTGATACTTCCTCGTCTACTATTACTGTGTTGGATCTCTAATTTCTTCCGAACAAACTTTTGAAAAGCATATATTACTGTATGCGATTGACTGTTTTATGCTAATGTGTGTTTTATTACGCCTATGTTCACGTAGCTGTTTCTTTTGTACCAGACTACCCAAACAAATCATGTCAGGTCGGGGTTGTATCCTTGTAGTTGTTTGTCATTTTTCTACGCGCAAAGAGGAGCATAACTAATGTTATCTAACATTGAATTTACTTAGTATGACCATTCAGTGGTTTACAAGATGAAAGTCGTTGCTGATACTACTGATTTGCTCATCCTTGCCAATATTTCCGTTTACCATGATGATTTTGTTATTTGGTTCTTTGCCGTTGTATTTTAATAGTCTACCTTAAAACTTGGATTTATTATTTTTTTAAAAAATTCAACTCTGAGTATTTTTTTACGAAACACTGGCGTACATTTACTGTTTTTATCATTCATTATTGTGATCTCTACGGGAAAGCATTCCGTCAGAGCTCCGCTATTACTTTAAATGTCTGCTTTGTGAGTGACCTATGCAACCGATATAATAAAACCCATATTTTGATTCTCATGAAATGGAATCCACGTTACATCCAAAAATAATGTTTTGTCGAGGCTGTTTACGAATATCTGTGGATGTTTTTCATAAAAATTTTCTCTAAAAAAGTAATAAAACTAAAGTGAAGTAAGAAAACTGAAGACAAAAGCGATATCATATTTTCAAAGCGTATCAATCAGCGTTAAAGGCTTAGTCTTCACCATGAGATCTGTTAAACACTTGGCAATCAACATTTATCTGCGGTGAATATATAAAAAATAATTTTATTCACCCGATTAAAAGTAATGTTTTTCGCATTTTAACCGTTCTTTCACAAACCGTTAAAACGGTTAAAGGCTACGAAGAATGACTAAAAGATGCGTTCAAACGTGTAGCAATTATTCATGGAAAATATTTCACTTGAAGGTTTCACAAGTACTGTACATACTCTGTGTAAAGATTCGAATCTCGACAGTATTTCATAACATTTGCCGATTTCGTTGTAGGCCCTTTTTGAAGCGTTAAGCTCATTCCATGGTGATTTACGGTCCAGGAAGCGATATTTTTCAAAATAAAACGGGCTGCAGTGCGTGCTCTCATCCACGGCGATGGTAGCGAGCTCTCTTGACGCCGCCTTATAAGTTACGACCGCCTCGTCACTGCCTACGCCCTCTTTTGTTCGGAACTGATAACATGCCAAAAATTTTCTACGCGGGAAAGTTACGCTTATATCATATTTTAGGTTCCGCCGCCCACGAGGCGAAAAATAAAATGGGCCATTCTTTTGAGGAAGGCGGCGATGTCTGATGGAAAGCTGAGCTATGAGCTCTAGACCTTGATTGAGTTGGAGCAAGTTTGCCAGAAATTTACGGCGAGCCTCTCCCTCGCATATTTTGCGAGGTGATTATCGTAGTAGGCGTTTACAAACTGCAGGATCTGATATTTGAAAACTAGCTATCCTCTTTGTAGTCTTGTGTACGATAAATCAAAATTTATTATTCAAAAATTAGTACTGTTTGTCATTTTAAAAAAAATTCGTTATTAATCAGAACCTTGATTTAATTTCCGTGTATAATGGCTCGGCAGTGCTTGCAAGCTCATTTCTCACGTTTTTGTCATTCCATCCTCCTCATAGTTTATTAGTTAATTAAATTCATTTAGACCCTGAAAGCCAGCCTTTTCATTTGGCAAAAAGGTTCTAAGTATTTTTTTGATATCTTGTCGTAAAGCGTTCAGAACGGAAGGTCAGAACCGGTTGGTTGGCTTTGTGATAAGAAGGAAATCATGAGAGTTGAGGTGTCGAAATATTCACGAGGCGAATGGCGCACGCACTTGTATATCATTGCATGGGCTTTGCGTGGGGCTTGTTCTAGAGCGAGGGAAACAGCGGCGAAACGCGCGCGCGCGCGCGCGCGAGAGAGAGAGAGAGAGAGAGAGAGAGAGAGAGAGAGAGAGAGAGAGAGAGAGAGAGAGAGAGAGACAGAGAAATGACGTGCGGGCGGAATGTGCTTCATGAATAGATCGCGCGAAAAGGGTTTTGAAATGCGCGCATATGGGTGCGGTCGCGAGTGCCGGTGGCTGCGGTGAGCGGCGGTGGCGCAGAGGATTGCGTCCCTTGCCATTCTACCTCCCGCTCCGCCCCCAGCCCTTCCCCATCCTTTTCCACTACCCCTTTCCGCGCTGTCTTCCTTCCTCACCCTCTTCCGTACTACCCTCTCATCTCCTAACACTCTCCCTCCCCGCTCCATCCCCTACCACTCTCCCTCCCCGCTCCACTTCGCTCTTCACCACCTCTTCTACACTCTCTTCCACTCTCCACCCTTCTACACTCCCGGTCGCGTCACTATCTCTCTCCCTCCCCTTTCACACCATCCATCCCACTGTCTCTCCTCGCCTCATCCCTATCACTTTCCTTCCCCGCCCCGCCCCTTACCACTCTCCGTCTCCACCCTCCTGCTACCACTCTCCTCTCCGCCCTGCCCCTTCCACTCTCCTTCATCTTTCTGCCCCTTACTATCTACCTTCCTAGCCTCGTCCTTCTCTACTCTGCCTCCCCACCCCACTTCACGCCATACAATTCACGTTCACCTTCCACCCCTGCCAATCCTCCTCCGCCCCGCCCCCTAACAATCTTCTTCCCCGCTCCACCCCCTGCTCTCTCCCTCCGCCTCCGCTCCTACCACTCTACTCCCGCCCACTCCCTACCACTTAATTTCCCCTCACCCCCCCTGCACCACCCCGTCCCGGGCCACTGCGTTCCCAGAGTAGATGCGTTGGCGGAAACAAGAGCAGCGGCGGTAAGGAAAACGTGTGACAACGTGGATGTGGCAGGGGTTTGGGAGTGTGGGCGTAGGTAGGGTTTCTCGCCCGATTGTATGTTCCTACTGTTTTCCCTCCGGTGGTGACTGCGCTGTGAGTATTAATTTGTGGGCCGCAAAGTAGCGAGCCATTAGTCCTTGAATTAATGGATTAATCACATATCCATGTAGGTGGCGGTGTTCCTCACTCGTCTGAACGCGAGATATGGCACTCGCCTGCGAGTTGGCTTGCGTTTTACCTATTCAGGTATCTTCAGTCAGCCCTGAGCTCTAGCTGATCGTTCGACATTCGCACTAGTGTTGTGCATGCAAGTGCAAGAGTGTGAGAAGAGGACAATGGTGAGAAAGGAATATGCATTAACGTCCCGTGGCTGTTAGGGTAGGTGTTTCGGCATTCATCAGGGAAGAAATTAAGGAAAACCTCAATTAAAGAAACCAACTAGAAAACGACTTTAGACAGCGGCTGAATTCAACTCAGTTATTGTAGATTGTGTCCGAAAAATTCGTCACCGTCAGAACTGGAACCCTTGGACCTCACGATCAACCCATATTGGCAGAGCCAACAATATTTACCGCTGTCACGACACAGACGGCCGTTTAGATAGGATGGAAATGACCACGCCCCATTCCATGTGTTTCTGACTTCCATCCTTTTTTCATTGGGATACTCCCTTCCCCCACTGGCTGCGGGGGGAACTGACTGGTGGTGTTTTATCTGCATTCCTCTCGTAATAGTTATGGCAGCAGTGTGTGGGTTCTTCTGCCGTTTCCCACTTTGCCAAGTGTATTCCCTTGGGTACATTCCCTTCCTATTTCGTTTGGTCACTGATCGTGTGTCCTCGGTTTGCTGGTTGGATCGTCTGTTTCATTTCGTTTTCCGCTGTAAAGTCAAGACTTTGTGATCACCATCTGACACGTGCTCGGATGTATTTTTAAGCTATCTTGTTCATGCAAAGTTTGTCCTGTTTATTGACTTATGTTTCTTGTTTCTTTTTTGGTCGTAGACGATTCTTCTTTGACAGTTGTCTGTCATTCTCTTTTAGTAATTGATTTTCAGTCTTAAGCAATTATCTTCAAATTGCATAAATTATTTACAAATATTTTCTGCTTCCTGGCATCATCATCATTTTATACTCGTTTCACGTATTTCTATAACCCAGTGCAACCTATCTAAAAACACATTTTTCCCCTATTGTAATCTAAATATTAATTTGCTCTCACCATAATTACATTGACTAGTATTATCTCCCTAGTATACATCATCCCATCATCATCATCAACGCCACCATCACTATCACCATCTCTAGCAATTATATCGAACACTGACGTAGCCATCAACTATCTTCTCCTACCCACTAGAACACTCACCCGACCTCCACCTGAGCATCGAAACTTTCCCCCACGTGGTCACCCATTTCCGCTTACGCCAGTTCATACCCTCAACATTTCCACCTCATCGGCTCCCCGCCTCCACATCGCCACAACTGGTGGCGGAGTTATGTGCATATTCATTCATCAGCACAATGCCCCCACTCGCATACGCGCGGCACGCTCAGTTAAAGAGTAATTGAAAGCGTGCTCGGGGCATGGTTGTGCATCCGAGTATCCGGGCCTGTTTCCAGCCTCTGATACATAAAACAGGAGATAATATTTCGCGATATATCAGGGCGGTGTGTGCGCCTCCCCCTCCCTGCCCACCGTGCGCATCCCCTCCTTCCCTCTTGCCAGCCCGCCGTGGAGTTTGAAATAAAGAGCTCGCTATTTCTTCTGTTTTCGCTGTGTTAGAGATACGGCGGACATATTTCTCTGCATGCTACGGGCCCCGCGCAATGTCGCTTCGCCCAGGCGGCTCGAGGGCGCGCAGGTTCTGCTACGCTACCGCCCGGAGATCTTCTCCGGGCACGGCCCGCCTCGGCCGCGCTGCATTATCATAGCTATAAACATGACGCGAGGGAAAATATGTTAAAATATCTGACCTCTCCTGTTTAGCGCTGCGAAGCGGGAGGCCCACCGCCCGGGGTGCGGCGCGGCTCGGCAACGGGCGGTGTGGCGGAGCAGGGGTGCGTGCGTGTGGGCGGGAGTGACGTGGCATGGCAATGGCGTGGCATGGCTTGGCGAAGCGATGCGCGGAGCGTGGGGGCGCGGAAGGGTGATGCGGGGGTCGGGGGGCGGAGCAGGGAAGGCGGGGCGGATTGGAGTGGAACGGGCCGAACGGAGCGCGGCGGGTCGGGTCAGTTCGGGCGGAGCGGGAGGGGCGGAACGGGGCTGGTCGGAGGGGGCGGAGCGGGGTGGAGCGGGCGCAGCGGGCGGAGCTGGGCGGAGCGGGGCGGTGCGGCGGCGATGCGCTGGGCGGAGCGGGGTGGAGCGGGGCGGAGCGGGGCGAGCGGGGCGGGAGCGGTTCGGAGCGGGGCGGAGCGGGCGGAGGGGGCCGGAGCGGGGAGGAGCGGAGCGGGAGGAGCGGAGCGGGCGGAGCGGGCGGAGTGGGGCGGAGAAGGGCTGAGCGGAGCGAAGCGGGGCGAAGCGGCGCGATAGTTCGGGTCGGGCGCTTGCGCGAGTTAGGAGAGGGAATTTAGCGCTCGGAGTTGTTTTCGGTCTCCTGCACAGCTAGTTTTATTGTGGTGGACGGGTATGGGAATTGAAATGCAGTCGTTACGTCTTGTGTCGTAAGCTACGTGCTCTTGAAGAAATATGAATATTATGCAACTTGTTCTGCAAATTACGTACACTTGAAGAGGAAAGGGAACATTTCAACCAGTGACACTAACTAGCATTCATCCTTTCTTGTACGTAAGTCTTAGTTATAGAAACACTTAACTGTCAAGGTTGAAACATCAGAATTTTTAAGGATTTAAAACGACTATTGTCTTTTTTGAATTTGATATTATCTATTACTCTGTTGTTATATTTTCAATGTGCGTGTCATTTCTGTGTTGGATACACAAGGAATAAAAAGTAATTTTTATGACCTTGAAAAATTTGTATTTCAAACACATTTTTCACTTCTTGGATTAATATTTTAATGAAAAACGAAATTAAAATAACAATTCGGAAGTAGGAATATTCAATGTTCTGTAATGATATTCTGTCTTTTAAACCTCATGAAAGCTGTAATAGAATTTCAGTATTAATAATAACAATAATAATAATAAAAAGAATAATAATAAAAATAATAATACAAATTATTATATTATTATTATTTATTATTATTATTATTATTATTATTATTATTATTATTATTAAGGCAAATAGAGAAAACTTTCACTGCGTATCTATCGAAAACTTATCTGTGTAAGACTATGACTATATCAGATATAGGATTTCTTAATTACACTTTTGCATCCTCCAAGTACTAAATCTTCAGATAATGTAGTTACGAAGTAAATTATCCCCAATTTAATTGGTTGCAATACATTAATATTTCCACGGCCGTTAAGAGGTTCTAGTGAGATAAACTAACATTTGATAATTCGCCCCTGACCTCACGCGCCGACCTACGTACGGCCTCCTGCGGTTCTTCTGCGCCCGTAGGCGTCGGCTGATTGCTCCAGATTCGTTTCTCGCCTTGGCAGCGATTCACATTGCCTCCATTATGCAGGGGCGCTGTAGCATACTGTATGAGCGCCGGCTTCTGGAACAACGGGTTTAATGATAAATCCCCCATTGTCCCGCCTCGCATCCATCGCCGTCGTTGCTTTTAGCGACCTCGGGAGAGGCGGAGACAGAGACAGAGACAGAGGCAGGGGTGGGGGGCGGGAACGGATATGGAGGCGGAGGGGAGAGAGAGGAAGGGGCGGGAGACGATGGGTACTGAGACGAAGGGCTGGGGACGGTAGGGAAAAGGCGGGGCGAAGGTGGAAGCAGGGACGTAGGCGGGAGAGCAGTGGGTAGAGGTGGGGGTGGAGACGGAGGAGGTTGGGGTGGTGGTAGGGGTGGGGACGGACGGGGAGTAAAGGTGGAAGTCGCGTTCTTAGAACGTAACGGTTGAGACACGCGACAGGCTGAGTTCGCTTATGATTGATGCTCTGTTGCGTTAGTTTTGCGGCTGTTTGAGACTGACATTGTTAGAGCTGCAACCTACTATGGGAAATTCATGTTGTTTTGTATTTAGTTTAAATTGTTTAATTTCGGAATAAAACTTCAATAGCAACGACGTTTCCTCATTTTTATTGTATTAACTTTTGTACTGGGACTGTTTAAATTACTCTACTCTACTCTACTCTATGAGACTTTTTAACATCACCTTTTTACATAGGTGTGCCCCTTTACCATAATTATTTGACGATGCCTCGCGTACCATTGTTCACGACCCGTCAGGTAGCGCTTTTTAATTAGTAGTTTTTCAAATGTGTGTTAATTAATAACTCAAATGACTATCTCAAACTTCAAATAAAGCCAGTCCGGATGGCCGAGATCTCGGACGGAAGGAGCGCGGGTTCGAGTTTCGCCTCGGGTATGGTTTGTTGTATTCGTCCTTTCACCCCCTATCATCATCATATCGTGTCATCCTCACACTTACCATACCGTTACAAGCAATAGTGGTCGCTAATGACCTAAACGTTGATGCGACCTTAAATAACAAAAAAAAAATCAGCTATGAGTTATTTTCTATAGAGGATAAATGGATATCAATTTCTTAGTGAGCGTCAATATATAATGTGTTTGATGGAATTATTAAAAGAAACACTTGACTTTTTTGGGGTGACCTAAATTCACGTCATGTGATCCTAAGTTGAAATTTGTTTCCAAAACAAGTTTGAAAGTAAAGGACGCGACACAGTATTATTACTTTATTATTATTTATTATTTTATATTATTTATTATTTTATAATATTTATATTATTTATATTATTTATATTATTTATATTATTTATATTATTTATATTAATTATATTTTTTTTATTAATTATTATTTTATAACTTTAATCTTCACATGCTTCTTACCTTTTGAAAACAGATTATCCTCATATGTAACCCGCAATATTTTTTATTCTTGATATAATAAACTAGAAAAAACACATTTATCCTTCACTATTTACCGAACTGTGTTCCCCCCAGCTACCTCTCTACTTTACTATTACTGTCGTATTCTATTGCTTCTGAACCACTCGACCATTACAAAAAGAAACTCGAAACAAGAAAACGTTCCGAATATATCGATTTCATAATCGCACGATTCTTCTAAGGCCATCCATTTCTCATCCTGCGAAAACCCTGCAGGGGACTGAGCCATCCAGAGGGAGGCAGAAATCGACTCGAAAACATCGGCTACTTGGAATATTTCCTCAGCCGCAGCTCTTGAGGAAAGTACGAGGGCGTATATTGGGGGCGGGGCGGGGCTCAGCAGGGAGAAGCGCCGTTCTGTACCGCCACCGTAAACATCGGCGCCGTGGCTGGCGGTGGCATGACGTGGCGGGGCTGGTGGGGCAGGGCGGGACGGAACGGGGCGGAGCGGGGCGGAGTGGGGCGAGGCAGGGCGGAGCGGGACGAGGCAGGGGGGGACGGAGAGCAGCGAGCTTTAGAACAGTCAAGAGCGTGGGGTGAGAAAAGGGCCGGTAGATCGGAGAAGGTGAAGGTTGGTCATAGAAGTGTTGGTAAGGGGGATAATGAGGCAGAAGGGAATGGGCGGAGGGCGTAATGTTATGAGCAGGTGTAATGGGGAGTTTGGGAAGCAAATAGGGGAATAATCTGTGTGAGAGTACAATGACGCGGAGTTTTGAGAGAAAGCGTAGTATCCGACCTGTGGAATTTGAGGAAATCTGTGAGATAATACTCGGATAGTTCGAAAACGGTAAAGGCCAAAAATAATAAAGAGATTGACAGAAGAGACGGAAATCGTTTGAAGATTGTGAAAATCAACAGACTAAATCAGGCAAATCTAAAAGGTACAGGATGACATTATTTAAGCCAGCAACCGCGATGTGTATGAAATGATGTGGTCTGTGGTGGGTAGTTGGTAGCAGTAAACAACTGCGAATAGTAAATGTGATTAACACTAGTAGCACGGCAACAACCAGACGAGAAGAAATGCGAGGGGGATCACTCAAAGAAGGAAAAACAGGTAAATGTGATAAAATGTAATAGAAGTGAGAATGAGGACGTTGAAAATGATAATCGGAGTATGAGAAAGGAAGAGAGGAAGATGTATAAGAAAGAAGAAGGGGATAATGACCAGCAAAAAATATAAAGACCAAGGTGTAGTAGAAAGGTGTTAGAGAAGGTGAAGGATAAAGATGTAAATAAGAAGGTGAATGACAATGACGTAAAGAACAAGATGGGGAATGAATGGAAGAGGTAGATTTTCGTGGGTGAGGAGGAGAAGTTGGAGGAGAAGCTGAAGATGGGCAAGGGGAAGGAACAAAAGAAACAAGAATAAACATAGCGAAAATGACGAATTGATGAAAATAGCGTAAAGAAGAAGATTGAGTAGGGTAGGAATAGATGAGACAGATCGGGGAGAAGGAGGAGTACGAGGACAGAAAGATACCTGAAGACGGGAAAGCGGATGAATAAGAGAAGCGAGAATAAAAAACTTACGGAAATTTGCAGACTATAGGAGGGGTGGTTGGTAACGACGCAAAGGAAACCATGATGGAGAAGGAGTAGCTGAAGACGGAGAAGGCGAAGGAAAAAGAGAAGCAAGAATAAACATTGCCGGGCGAGCCGCGAAGTAACGTCGGGGGCTGAGGCCCACGCGGGAAATCGGCCTTGGGCCGAAGGGCGCGGCGCGGCCAAAGTGCTTCTCGCGAGGGCCCCTGGCGATGGCGCGTCGTTGGGCAGGGCGGACCCGCCAATCGAGGGAGCGCGCGTCCTCGCGACCGGATTTATTTGAATAAAATACAGCGCGGCGTCCGAACGCGCGCCCCGGTATAATATCTCCATTCTCCAAATTGCGCCGCGCGGAACTTCGGATCAAAAGGGGGCCGTTTGCAAAAATAATAAAGCTGTGTTTCTTTACGCACCTATTTCCGGAGCTCATATTCGCGAGGTTAAAAATATTATTCGGGGGAAATAACACTAGAATAAGATTACGTCTGCCTTTCCCAGAGAGCGAACGGTAAAGCCAAGAGATCTACGGAATTTTTGGGCACTGATTTCGATGAGGCTCTCTGTAGAATTTGTGTTGGTTGTGGACGAGCGAAAAGAGGTTTGCTTCTTTTATTTACTTGCAGTCGAGAGTCGGCTTAGTAAATTGGCGTCTTCAAGAAATGTTCGTATCCTTTCATTTATTTGTTGCTATTTCGTCTGCCTTGTTGATCTAACAGATGCATATATGTGAAATGGAAAATATTGAATAGTCGCTTAAATATGTCAGGACATTATTATACATGTCTTATAGAATTCTATTGTTTGGTGTAGCAGTAAATGTCTTAAGTATTATGACATTGTAAAAGCAAAATGCCCTGCTGGAGACTAAACAACATGACCATATATTTGTTTGGAAATTACTTCACTCTATACAAGCGTAGAACGCAAGAAAGTTTACAAAAGCTTTTCTTTTGACTTCCTACTCTTTTTGTTTACAAAACGGAGGGGCACAGTGTTTATTTCTTGTATGAAATTATTTGCTCCATTAGTCGTTCTGGGTGCTTACCAACAACCACGAAACACCCTCATCGGTTTAGGAGTAGAAATAGCAAGTGTTCGGCTAGTGGATAAAGAGTTTTATAAACAGCACGTTCAAATGTTCCGCAACGAGGCATTATCCAAATATTTGTAAGCACCAACACTCTTACTTAACTTCATCAATTACCACATCGATTCCTTCCCAGTGTTTCTCGAGGGAAGCCGTTTCATCTCATGAGCTAACACAAAAAGTTTTTCAAGACCTTGTTACATTGGAAATCATCGAAGAAAGAGTCCAGTAATTCCCGATCGATTCTCCCACTCCCTGGTCGGCTTCGTATGGTATAACGACGGGATTGCTATTGGGGTTTATTACACGCCCCACGCACTCTAGCACGCCGCTGATACGCTCTCCGCGCTCATAATTGCCCGTCGCCGACATCCATTTTGTGGACATGCGCACGCGCGCAAGTGGGTGGGCGGGCGGTCCGAGTTCACGGAAAGCTGGGTCTGCGCCTCGACCAAATGGCCCCGCCTAATAATTAACGAAAGCCTGCCCGGGATATGGTCTTCTTATGGGTGCTCCGCCGGCTAATGGCATCCATAAGTTTACATGGCCATTGGTTTCTTCGGTAGAACGTGGAAACTATATTGGAGCTTGAACTAACGTGCATACGTGTGTTGTAAATGGATTCGCATTGAGCGATATTGAGATAGAAGCACGCACAATTATCCAACTGGACGTAAATGTTGGAATTCGATACTTTGTGAATCAAATATTCCTGTTTGCGAGAATCGGCAGTGAATCAATTTTTATGTAAATTGTAAGATATGATGAATGTAAAGTATGAATATTTAATGCTGAAGTAATATTATTCCCTTGAATAAATACAGAATTTCGTTTCCCAGTTCATTGTTTGAACAACTGAACATAAATAAAAATCGATCAGACAATAATGTGACGTTTCTTTAGAAATTCAATTATTGAGTTATTGTTTTCTGTTTTGTGTAATGTATAAACATTTATTTGATGCAAATATATATTTATGAGAAAATATATACTGAAATTTTAAAAGTAAAACAAATGAATGATGTGAATATAAATTTAATTTATTTTCTTTTTATGTTACTTTTACACTTATCTCTGTAATTCTTAAAAACACCGCGATATCATCTTTTTAGAAGATTTGGAGATAAGAAAAACTTTGTTTCACTGTCACGTTCTGACACCTCGTCAGAAGCTGTCAACGAATCCATACATCTTCAGCTCAACACTTCAAACTTGGGTAAACATACAGACAGAAAACTCGTCTTAAAAGTAAGTCTCCCGTTGAGTAAAGAACACAGAATTCTACGACTATTTTTGTGTTTGTGTCTGGTAAAAGTCCCTTGTTCCGCGAGAATCGACTGCTGTTCTCACAGATCGATAGCTGGAATTGGAAACAAGTGATGGATGGACGTGGGTCACGTGATTCCAACTTCGCGTCTTGTGTTCGTGTAGGAAGTTGAAGAAAACACTGTTTCTCTCCCACTATTGAACTTTTGCAGGGAATTTAGGTACATACAATAGTAGATATTCCTCTACAATTAAAGATAATAACTCTTTCTGATTATAAAAATAATTGCATGAAGCAATACCTAAGTATTTAATTGTGAACATAACTAAAATCAGCTTATTCAAACAGTTAGAAACGCTTCCAATTATGTATCTAATTCTAATTATTTAATTTTATATATTATTAAAAAGTTAATTAATGCCGTCCTCACTTTTATGTCTGCTAGATATTTTACTGTCTGAAACATTTAAAGCGTATAATGGTATATTGTTTAGAAAGGTAAGTGAAATCTGAGTTCTGTAAATGCGACTTTAATTCGCATGCTTCCCAGTAGGGAGAATGTGTTTTTCTGTTGTAACATTGAATTTTGTATAAATATAAAATTTGTGAAATTTAGAACACAGCGGAAAGGAGTTTTGCTCCTGGTCATCCCTCTGGGATACATCGCATTTATTCCCAAACTCACTGTTACATACTGTTGCCCAGACTATAAAATTAATAACATGTCAGCAATTAACTGTCACACTAATTAAAATTTTCTTTGTTGCAGGTACGTTTCCGTTCTGCTTCATCCTTTGTGAGTGTAATAAAATTAATTCATTTTTTATTATAAAATGTACAATATCTGTGAGGACTTTTTAGCGTTGCAATGTTGACAGAATTATGTTACTAATGAGATCGTTTGTGATATTTCATGGAAATGGATTACGTTTTGTAATATTGAAATATACTTTGTATTCATTCTCGAATATCTCTTATGTGATTTGGAGATCAAGAACACAATTTTTTTTATATTGATAATTTTGTTGAGTTTTGTTAAAATTTAAACAAATAATTTGAATTGTCAACGTTTCGGATTTTATTAAGATTTGTGTTAAAATATTCTTAACGATAGTTGTCTTAACCGTAGTCACCATCCTGCTTTCACACGCTTCTATAATGTAACCCATGTAACCCACTGATTATGTAATGGAATCCGACCTATTATTACTACAGCTTTTGTTACACGTGATCTAATAACTTTTATAATCTAATTATTTGAAATTTAACTATTGACAATCATTTAAAAATAGACATATGTATTTCGAAAAATTTTAAAAAATGCAGTTTTACATCTCTATATTTAACTCGCAATGTAATATGTAAGCAACCATTCTAATTTTCGGGGCATATACTTGTCAATAATTCTCAAAGTAATTTCTATTCTTCTTCTAGCTATAAAATATTTACCATGGAAACCATTCTTTAATTCGGACGTTGATATTTTTTTGACTATCGCAAGAACGATTTTCAGTAGACATTGCGTGATTGAATTCTATTGCACTTGCTTTTCCGAAAGCACGCAACATACATTTAAGTTATGGTCCTTAATTAAACACTCTTTAACGATTTTCTCATCACGAACAAGATCAGAGAACGTTCCTTCACTTCTGCAAGTTTAAGTGCAACCTGACGCAATTTGTAGTTTCGGAAGTAGAGCTACCGTTCGTGGTGCAGACACACGCTACAGTTGCCCTGGACTCACGCATTTCCAAGGAGTTTTAACAAGTACTTGAATTACGTACAGTGCGGCATGGAAGGAAAACTAGAATTGTAAAAGAAAATAAAACTTTCACTAGGGTACGTGAGCATTCTCTTTGACGTATCTGAAGGAATACTCTGTTTTTTGCTTGTCTTCAAAGGAAAGCATCGACATTCTCACGGTGATTCTAAGATAATTTGTCGGTTGCCACGAAACGATCAGTGTAATGTGTAAATAATATATTTGGCCACTGAAAACGAATTCAATTGTCAGAATTATTTATTTGTACTATAAATTGATTTTTATTGAAATATAAATGTGAGTCCTTCAATAAATGTCTGCTTGAGGCCCATACGACAAAGGTTTAAGTTTGATATGAGTTGACAAACCAGGCTTCGAAATATGGATCCAAAATTATTGAAACTCTGTTACTCTACCTTGAATCAACTTACTTTCAAAATTAATTAGGTCACTTCCAATATTCTAACGATGCTTCTCATCGAGAATGGGCAACCTATTTGTTACTTTTAGTATCACTTCTTGCCATTTGATAGTTGTTCTCATTTCCATAAACGTGCAACACGTGGTATGACGATTCATTTTCGGCTTGCTTCATTAAAAATATTTTCAAACATTTTAGAATGATCCAGTAATATAATATATTTCGTAAACAAAATATTTGTTGCAGTTTGGCACTCAGTAGAGAAGACGCAATTTCACAGTTTGAACTAAACGTATCTTCATCAGAATGAATAAACCTCCAATAATTGCGTATCAAAAAAAAAATGAAATCCTTTAGCACTCTGTGTCATTAATAAACAATGTTTTCATTATTAATAATCTGCGTTGGATAGAAACCTTCTCGGTGTATTTTAGATGTCAATCAAACTAGATATTTTAAATAAAAAGCGGAAACAAATGTGTGCTAACTATTTTTAAATATAATAAATTTGTCGTACCCATTACTCGGAAAATTGCCTCCAAATATGAACATGAAACTCGCATGTCACGGTCGCTAATCCTCTGTCAATACGAGCAACGATCGATAGACCGCCAAAATACATTAAATGGACCCCCATACCAGAAATACAAATTGACCTCACCGCATGCAATGAAGAGATGGTTCACCAACATCACCTGACTAATTTACTACGCCAAAGACTAATAACGTTCGCCAATACAAAACGGAAAATACTACCTAAATGCGAACGGCAGAAGGAATGGCATTCCACCATCTCTCAGGAACAAAACTTGGCGCCGAGGGTGGGCTGAAGAGGAATTCGCTGCGAGTTTTAATTCAACTTCGGCAGCTCCTAAACTTCCGGAGAATTTGTAATGAAGGTGGGTTTGGCTTCATTCTAAGATCACCTCCGCTTTAATTTTGCTCGAGAAAAGCACCTTCTCAGCAGCTCGCTGTAAACGTTGACTCTTCGCGGAGAATACTCTAACGCTCCTTTCCGGGATGCATTTAAAATTAATGTGTTTGTTTTAGGACACTTGATTGCTCGTTTATACAATCTGTTTCTAGCTTGTTTAGAATTATGCTTCTAAATTCACAACGTACGCTATATAGTATTGAACTGTTCATCAGACAAAGTGTTACAAATATACTGAGACAAAAGCAGTCTTCAATATTTATGGCACAAAAAAATTAAATTCAAATTACGTAAAATATGGAATTTGCCTGGACATGTAACCACATTGGTTGTGGAAGTAAATCTGTTGGATATGAGAATTACATCGAATTTTGACTGACTTTTGTAACGTTTTCTTCATTATAAAGCATACTTTGTTTGTACATGAAAGTCTCCATAGAACTAGGTTTTCTTCTAAAGTTCATTATTGATCTTCGCAGTTAGTACACATTAATAGCGAGTAATTACGAGTTTCAGCGGACTCCATAAAATAGTCTGCGTCATAGTAGCTATTACTTCAAGAAACTAGAACTCGAACGGGGCAAAAATTGTGTGTAAGAAACACAGTTTAATGAGTGCAGGTGACACAAAACAGATAAATAAGAAAATTATTAAAGAAAATCAAAACAAATGAAAAATGATGAAGAAAAATAAACGTTTTGTGCTTCAGAGTCAGTTGCACACTTCCGAGGCAATTACATAAAAATAAGAACAAATTATCATTCGACTCATCGCTTTCATATAACTTGAACCTACTGAACCATAGGCGGTTTTGAAAATGTTTGGTTTTTGAAAAGTAAAAGCGAAATAGACAAT